>CM060675.1:1567525-1605025 GCA_030686955.1 Odontamblyopus rebecca
ACTGGGCTAGAACTGGACAAGAACTGGACAAGAACTGGGCTAGAACTGGGCTAGAACTGGACTAGAACTGGACTAGAACTGGACTAGAACTGGACTAGAACTGGACTAGAACTGGACTAGAACTGGACTAGAACTGGACTAGAACTGGACTAGAACTGGACTAGAACTGGACAAGAACTGGGCTAGAACTGGACTAGAACTGGACTAGAACTGGACTAGAACTGGACTAGAACTGGACTAGAACTGGGCTAGAACTGGACTAGAACTGGACAAGAACTGGGCTAGAACTGGACTAGAACTGGACTAGAACTGGACTAGAACTGGACTAGAACTGGGCTAGAACTGGGCTAGAATTGGGCTAGAACTGGACAAGAACTGGACTAGAACTGGACTAGAACTGGACTAGAACTGGGCTAGAACTGGACTAGAACTTGACTAGAACTGGGCTAGAACTGGGCTAGAACTGGACTAGAACTGGACTAGAACTGGACTAGAACTGGGCTAGAACTGGACTAGAACTGGACTAGAACTGGACTAGAACTGGACTAGAACTGGACTAGAACTGGGCTAGAACTGGGCTAGAACTGGACTAGAACTGGACTAGAACTGGGCTAGAACTGGACTAGAACTTGACTAGAACTGGGCTAGAACTGGGCTAGAACTGGGCTAGAACTGGGCTAGAACTGGGCTAGAACTGGACAAGAACTGGGCTAGAACTGGACTAGAACTGGACTAGAACTGGACTAGAACTGGACTAGAACTGGGCTAGAACTGGACTAGAACTGGACTAGAACTGGGCTAGAACTGGGCTAGAACGGGACTAGAACTGGGCTAGAACTGGACTAGAACTGGACAAGAACTGGGCTAGAACTGGACTAGAACTGGGCTAGAACTGGGCTAGAACTGGCCTAGAACTGGGCCTAGAACTGGACCTAGAACTGGACTAGAACTGGACAAGAACTGGACTAGAACTGGACTAGAACTGGACTAGAACTGGACAAGAACTGGGCTAGAACGGGACTAGAACGGGACTAGAACTGGACAAGAACTGGACAAGAACTGGACTAGAACTGGGCTAGAACTGGGCTAGAACTGGGCTAGAACTGGGCTAGAACTGGGTTAGAACTGGGTTAGAACAGGACTAGAACTGGACTAGAACTGGACTAGAACAGGGCTAAAACTGGACTAGAACTGGACTAGAACTGGACTAGAACGGGACTAGAACGGGACTAGAACTGGACAAGAACGGGACTAGAACGGGACTAGAACGGGACTAGAACTGGACTAGAACGGGACTAGAACGGGACTAGAACGGGACAAAAACTGGACTAGAACTGGACAAGAACGGGACTAGAACGGGACAAGAACGGGGCTAGAACTGGACAAGAACGGGACTAGAACTGGACAAGAACGGGACTAGAACTGGACTAGAACTGGACTCGAACTGGACTAGAACGGAACTAGAACGGGACTAGAACTGGACAAGAACTGGGCTAGAACCGGGCTAGAACCGGGCTAGAACACGACTAGAACTGGACTAGAATAGGGCTAAAACTGGTCTAGAATGGGACTAGAACGGGACTAGAACGGGACTAGAACTGGACTAGAACTGGACTAGAACGGGACTAGAACGGGACAAAAACTGGACTAGAACTGGACAAGAACGGGACTAGAACGGGACTAGAACTGGACAAGAATGGGACTAGAACGGGACTAGAACTGGACCGATTTAGGGACTAAAAAAGATGGAAACAGGTTCTAAACTAGGACTAAAACTGGACTAAAACTGGACAAAACCAGATCTAGGCCTGGGAGCAGGCCAGCAACTGAATCAGGATTGAACCAAGACTAAAAGTGGACTAAACCAGGTCTGACCCGGGTCTGACCCGGGTCTGGAGCGGGTCTGGAGCGGGTCTGACCCACTTCTTCATTAGTCTCATGTTTTATTCAGATCC
The DNA here is from genome assembly GCA_030686955.1 of Odontamblyopus rebecca. NCBI lineage: Eukaryota > Metazoa > Chordata > Actinopteri > Gobiiformes > Gobiidae > Odontamblyopus > Odontamblyopus rebecca. Next base: position 1,569,481 of record CM060675.1, read on the forward strand.
ACAAATCTGCAGTTTGTAAAATTCATGAAGAAATCTGTGTCCCACCACAAACAGGACTAAACCAGGACTAAACCAGGACTAAACCAGGACTAAACCAGGACTAAACCAGGTCTAAACCAGTTCTAAACCAGGTCTAAACCAGGTCTAAACCAGGACTAAACCAGGACTAAACCAGGACTAAACCAGGACTAAACCAGGACTAAACCAGGTCTAAACCAGGTCTAAACCAGGTCTAAACCAGGTCTAAACCAGGTCTAAAACAGGTCTAAACCAGGTCTAAACCAGGTCTAAACCAGGTCTAAAATAGGTCTAAAACAGGTCTAAACCAGGACTAAACCAGGACTAAACCAGGACTAAACCAGGTCTACAACGGGTCTAAAACAGGTCTAAAATAGGTCTAAACCAGGACTAAACCAGGACTAAACCAGGTCTAAGCCAGGTCTAAACCAGGATTAATCCAGAGTGTAAAGAAGGACCGAGTTTAGTCCAGATTTAGCTCCATTTCTCTCCTGCTTTGTCCTGGACTAGACCCGGACTGTGGTGAGCCCCAGTGGACCCTGTTAGAGCCGAAGTCCTGGAGTCATTCCTGACCCAGATCCAAGCCCAGATCCGGTCCCAGAATAGTCCGTCTCCGGGTTTTCTGTGGTTTCTGTGGACTACATGTATTTATACTCCCACCCTGGGAACGAGCGCCACAGGGACTGAATCGGGACTGAAACCGGACTGAAACAGGACTCAAACTGGACTCAAACTGGACTAAAGAGGGACTGAAGAACCTGGTCTATGCCACAGGGACAGGACCGGGACTGAAACTGGACTAAAGAGGGACTAAAGAGGGACTTATTACAAAGATTAGAACTTGACCAGGACTAAAGAAGGACGAAAACTAAAAACAACAGGACTGAACCTAACCAGGACTGAAACAGGGTCTAAATCAGGACTAAAGCAGTGTCTCCTTAATGTGTGTGGTGCATGTGCAGTTTCTCTGAGTGTTTCTGTTTCTGTGTGTTTCTGTGCGTCTCTAACTGCTGCTTCTGCTTCTGTGTGTGGTTTTGCTGATCTAAAGCTGACAGTGACGCAGGTAACGAGCTTCCACTAAATATCCCACCGAAACATCACCAAAACATCACCAACCCCCATTTACCCCTTGCTCCTCCAACCCGTCTCACTGCCAGAGCTGAGAACCTCAAGGGCCGAATCACACTGCACCATAAAGAATCGGCTCTCACCATCCGATACCAGAGCTTTAAGGATCGGCTGAGAACTGTGCCCGTGTGTGTGCAGGGTTCCCATGGCCATGGACATCCTGGAAAAGGCCTGGAAATTTGTACATTTAATGAAAGTTTTGAGACACAATAAATGCACTGACAGGATTTAGAACATTTAAAACTCTAAACCAAACCATGAGGTGAGCGGAAAGGTTCAGATTTCAGATTTAGCTCTAAAAGTCTGAGAAATTCTGCACATGTAGGTGCTGGAAAGTCATGAAAAACTCACTTTAGGTGGTAGAAAAGTCATAAAAAACTCAAGGTTGTAGAAAAGTCATGAAAAACTCACTTTAGGCGGTAGAAGTCATGAAAAACTCACTTAAGGTGGTAGAAAAATCATGAAACTCACTTTAGGTGGTAGAAAAATCATGAAACTCACTTAAGGTGGTAGAAAAATCATGAAACTCACTTAAGGTGGTAGAAAAGTCATGAAAAACTCACTTTAGGCGGTAGAAAAGTCATGAAAAACTCACTTTAGGTGGTAGAAAAGTCATGAAAAACTCACTTTAGGTGGTAGAAAAATCATGAAACTCACTTTAGGTGGTAGAAAAGTCATGAAAAACTCACTTTAGGCGGTAGAAAAGTCATGAAAAACTCACTTTAGGTGGTAGAAAAGTCATGAAAAACTCACTTTAGGTGGTAGAAAAATCATGAAACTCACTTTAGGTGGTAGAAAAGTCATGAAAAACTCACTTTAGGCGGTAGAAAAGTCATGAAAAACTCACTTTAGGTGGTAGAAAAATCATGAAACTCACTTTAGGTGGTAGAAAAATCATGAAACTCACTTTAGGCGGTAGAAAAGTCATGAAAAACTCACTTTAGGCGGTAGAAAAGTCATGAAAAACTCACTTTAGGTGGTAGAAAAGTCATGAAAAACTCACTTAAGGTGGTAGAAAAGTCATGAAAAACTCACTTTAGGTGGTAGAAAAGTCATGAAAAACTCACTTTAGGTGGTAGAAAAATCATGAAACTCACTTTAGGTGGTAGAAAAGTCATGAAAAACTCACTTTAGGCGGTAGAAAAGTCATGAAAAACTCACTTTAGGTGGTAGAAAAATCATGAAACTCACTTTAGGCGGTAGAAAAATCATGAAACTCACTTTAGGTGGTAGAAAAATCATGAAACTCACTTAAGGTGGTAGAAAAATCATGAAACTCACTTTAGGCGGTAGAAAAGTCATGAAAAACTCACTTTAGGTGGTAGAAAAGTCATGAAAAACTCACTTTAGGTGGTAGAAAAATCATGAAACTCACTTTAGGCGGTAGAAAAGTCATGAAAAACTCACTTTAGGTGGTAGAAAAATCATGAAACTCACTTTAGGTGGTAGAAAAATCATGAAACTCACTTTAGGCGGTAGAAAAGTCATGAAAAACTCACTTTAGGTGGTAGAAAAATCATGAAACTCACTTTAGGCGGTAGAAAAGTCATGAAAAACTCACTTTAGGTGGTAGAAAAATCATGAAACTCACTTTAGGCGGTAGAAAAGTCATGAAAAACTCACTTTAGGCGGTAGAAAAGTCATGAAACTCACTTTAGGCGGTAGAAAAGTCATGAAAAACTCACTTTAGGTGGTAGAAAAATCATGAAACTCACTTTAGGCGGTAGAAAAGTCATGAAAAACTCACTTTAGGTGGTAGAAAAATCATGAAACTCACTTTAGGTGGTAGAAAAATCATGAAACTCACTTTAGGTGGTAGAAAAGTCATGAAACTCACTTTAGGCGGTAGAAAAGTCATGAAAAACTCACTTTAGGTGGTAGAAAAATCATGAAACTCACTTTAGGCGGTAGAAAAGTCATGAAAAACTCACTTTAGGTGGTAGAAAAGTCATGAAAAACTCACTTTAGGCGGTAGAAAAGTCATGAAAAACTCACTTTAGGTAGAAAAATCATTAAACTCACTTTAGGCGGTAGAAAAGTCATGAAAAACTCACTTTAGGTGGTAGAAAAGTCATGAAAAACTCACTTTAGGTGGTAGAAAAATCATGAAACTCACTTTAGGCGGTAGAAAAATCATGAAACTCACTTTAGGTGGTAGAAAAGTCATGAAAAACTCACTTTAGGCGGTAGAAAAGTCATGAAAAACTCACTTTAGGTGGTAGAAAAGTCATGAAACTCACTTTAGGTGGTAGAAAAGTCATGAAAAACTCACTTTAGGCGGTAGAAAAGTCATGAAAAACTCACTTTAGGTGGTAGAAAAATCATGAAACTCACTTTAGGTGGTAGAAAAATCATGAAACTCACTTTAGGCGGTAGAAAAGTCATGAAAAACTCACTTTAGGCGGTAGAAAAGTAATGAAAAACTCACTTTAGGCGGTAGAAAAATCATGAAACTCACTTTAGGTGGTAGAAAAGTCATGAAACTCACTTTAGGTGGTAGAAAAATCATGAAACTCACTTTAGGCGGTAGAAAAGTCATGAAACTCACTTTAGGCGGTAGAAAAGTCATGAAAAACTCACTTTAGGTGGTAGAAAAGTCATGAAACTCACTTTAGGTGGTAGAAAAGTCATGAAACTCACTTTAGGCGGTAGAAAAGTCATGAAAAACTCACTTTAGGTGGTAGAAAAGTCATGAAACTCACTTTAGGTGGTAGAAAAGTCATGAAACTCACTTTAGGTGGTAGAAAAGTCATGAAACTCACTTTAGGCGGTAGAAAAGTCATGAAAAACTTAAATGTCGGTGAAAAAGTGGGAACCCTGTACACAGATTTCCTTTGTCCAGGTAAATCGACTGAACCGATACCACAGAGCGGATCTGGATCCGGCTCATCCATCAGAGCCGCTGAAGCCCTTGTGATTCTCAGCTCGACTCGTTTGTTTTCATGCGTTTCCGTCTTCTCGTGTTTGTTTCGAGACTCGTGTCAGAGTTTAAAGTGTCACATTCAGATCCTCGACTTTCTCACTCGAGTCTCTGGACCTCAGTTTCACCATTTAAAACATTCAAAACCACCTTCTGCATTCAGAGCGTCCTCACGATCCACCACCGTGAGCTTAGAAGAGCTGCACACACTCTCAGAGGTGTAGCAGGCTAACAGCGCACTTCCTGAACAGTAAAACTCTAATCAGACACAGACAGAACACAGAGGATTTATACTGAGCTCAGGAGCTACTGATACCGGAGATCTGAACTGAGACACGTTTTACTCCAACACACGGGAAAAATGAGCTCCAGAGACTTTCAGACGTTTACTTCAGACGTTTCAGTCGTTTAGTTTGAGTCGTTTAGTTTGAGTCGTTTAGTTTGAGTCGTTTAGTTTCAGTCCTTTAGTTTGAGTCGTTTAGTTTGAGTCGTTTAGTTTGAGTCGTTTAGTTTGAGTCGTTTAGTTTGAGTCGTTTAGTTTCAGTCCTTTAGTTTGAGTCGTTTAGTTTGAGTCGTTTAGTTTGAGTCGTTTAGTTTCAGTCGTTTAGTTTCAGTCGTTTAGTTTCAGTCCTTTAGTTTGAGTCGTTTAGTTTGAGTCGTTTAGTTTGAGTCGTTTAGTTTGAGTCGTTTAGTTTGAGTCGTTTAGTTTCAGTCCTTTAGTTTCAGTCCTTTAGTTTCAGTCGTTTAGTTTGAGTCGTTTAGTTTCAGTCCTTTAGTTTCAGTCCTTTAGTTTCAGTCCTTTAGTTTCAGTCCTTTAGTTTCAGTCGTTTAGTTTGAGTCCTTTAGTTTCAGTCCTTTAGTTTCAGTCGTTTAGTTTGAGTCGTTTAGTTTGAGTCGTTTAGTTTGAGTCGTTTAGTTTGAGTCGTTTAGTTTGAGTCCTTTAGTTTCAGTCCTTTAGTTTCAGTCCTTTAGTTTCAGTCCTTTAGTTTCAGTCGTTTAGTTTGAGTCCTTTAGTTTCAGTCCTTTAGTTTGAGTCCTTTAGTTTGAGTCGTTTAGTTTGAGTCGTTTAGTTTCAGTCCTTTAGTTTCAGTCGTTTAGTTTGAGTCGTTTAGTTTCAGTCCTTTAGTTTCAGTCCTTTAGTTTCAGTCCTTTAGTTTCAGTCCTTTAGTTTCAGTCGTTTAGTTTGAGTCGTTTAGTTTCAGTCCTTTAGTTTCAGTCCTTTAGTTTCAGTCCTTTAGTTTCAGTCGTTTAGTTTGAGTCGTTTAGTTTCAGTCCTTTAGTTTCAGTCCTTTAGTTTCAGTCCTTTAGTTTCAGTCCTTTAGTTTCAGTCGTTTAGTTTCAGTCCTTTAGTTTGAGTCGTTTAGTTTGAGTCGTTTAGTTTGAGTCGTTTAGTTTCAGTCGTTTAGTTTCAGTCCTTTAGTTTCAGTCCTTTAGTTTGAGTCGTTTAGTTTCAGTCCTTTAGTTTGAGTCGTTTAGTTTCAGTCCTTTAGTTTCAGTCCTTTAGTTTGAGTCCTTTAGTTTCAGTCGTTTAGTTTCAGTCGTTTAGTTTCAGTCGTTTAGTTTCAGTCGTTTAGTTTGAGTCGTTTAGTTTCAGTCGTTTAGTTTCAGTCGTTTAGTTTCAGTCGTTTAGTTTGAGTCGTTTAGTTTCAGTCGTTTAGTTTGAGTCCTTTAGTTTCAGTCCTTTAGTTTGAGTCGTTTAGTTTCAGTCCTTTAGTTTGAGTCGTTTAGTTTGAGTCGTTTAGTTTGAGTCGTTTAGTTTCAGTCGTTTAGTTTCAGTCGTTTAGTTTCAGTCGTTTAGTTTGAGTCGTTTAGTTTGAGTCGTTTAGTTTGAGTCGTTTAGTTTCAGTCGTTTAGTTTGAGTCGTTTAGTTTCAGTCGTTTAGTTTGAGTCGTTTAGTTTGAGTCGTTTAGTTTGTCGTTTAGTTTGAGTCCTTTAGTTTGAGTCCTTTAGTTTCAGTCCTTTAGTTTCAGTCGTTTAGTTTCAGTCGTTTAGTTTCAGTCGTTTAGTTTGAGTCCTTTAGTTTCAGTCCTTTAGTTTCAGTCCTTTAGTTTGAGTCCTTTAGTTTCAGTCCTTTAGTTTCAGTCGTTTAGTTTCAGTCCTTTAGTTTCAGTCCTTTAGTTTGAGTCCTTTAGTTTCAGTCCTTTAGTTTCAGTCGTTTAGTTTGAGTCGTTTAGTTTCAGTCGTTTAGTTTCAGTCGTTTAGTTTGAGACGTTTAGTTTGAGTCGTTTAGTTTGAGTCGTTTAGTTTCAGTCGTTTAGTTTCAGTCGTTTAGTTTCAGTCGTTTAGTTTGAGTCGTTTAGTTTGAGTCGTTTAGTTTGAGTCGTTTAGTTTGAGTCGTTTAGTTTGAGTCGTTTAGTTTGAGTCGTTTAGTTTCAGTCGTTTAGTTTGAGTCGTTTAGTTTGAGTCCTTTAGTTTCAGTCCTTTAGTTTCAGTCGTTTAGTTTGAGTCGTTTAGTTTCAGTCGTTTAGTTTCAGTCGTTTAGTTTGAGTCGTTTAGTTTCAGTCCTTTAGTTTCAGTCCTTTAGTTTGAGTCCTTTAGTTTGAGTCGTTTAGTTTCAGTCCTTTAGTTTCAGTCGTTTAGTTTCAGTCGTTTAGTTTGAGTCGTTTAGTTTCAGTCGTTTAGTTTGAGTCGTTTAGTTTCAGTCGTTTAGTTTCAGTCGTTTAGTTTGAGTCGTTTAGTTTGAGTCGTTTAGTTTGAGTCGTTTAGTTTCAGTCGTTTAGTTTGAGTCGTTTAGTTTCAGTCGTTTAGTTTGAGTCGTTTAGTTTGAGTCGTTTAGTTTCAGTCCTTTAGTTTCAGTCGTTTAGTTTGAGTCGTTTAGTTTCAGTCGTTTAGTTTCAGTCGTTTAGTTTGAGTCGTTTAGTTTCAGTCGTTTAGTTTCAGTCCTTTAGTTTCAGTCGTTTAGTTTGAGTCGTTTAGTTTCAGTCCTTTAGTTTCAGTCGTTTAGTTTCAGTCCTTTAGTTTCAGTCGTTTAGTTTCAGTCGTTTAGTTTGAGTCGTTTAGTTTCAGTCCTTTAGTTTCAGTCCTTTAGTTTCAGTCCTTTAGTTTGAGTCGTTTAGTTTCAGTCCTTTAGTTTCAGTCGTTTAGTTTCAGTCCTTTAGTTTCAGTCCTTTAGTTTCAGTCGTTTAGTTTCAGTCCTTTAGTTTCAGTCGTTTAGTTTCAGTCGTTTAGTTTCAGTCGTTTAGTTTGAGTCGTTTAGTTTGAGTCGTTTAGTTTGAGTCGTTTAGTTTCAGTCGTTTAGTTTGAGTCGTTTAGTTTCAGTCCTTTAGTTTCAGTCGTTTAGTTTCAGTCGTTTAGTTTCAGTCGTTTAGTTTCAGTCGTTTAGTTTGAGTCGTTTAGTTTCAGTCGTTTAGTTTCAGTCGTTTAGTTTCAGTCGTTTAGTTTGAGTCGTTTAGTTTCAGTCCTTTAGTTTCAGTCCTTTAGTTTCAGTCGTTTAGTTTGAGTCGTTTAGTTTCAGTCGTTTAGTTTGAGTCGTTTAGTTTCAGTCGTTTAGTTTGAGTCGTTTAGTTTCAGTCGTTTAGTTTGAGTCGTTTAGTTTGAGTCGTTTAGTTTGAGTCGTTTAGTTTCAGTCGTTTAGTTTGAGTCGTTTAGTTTCAGTCGTTTAGTTTGAGTCGTTTAGTTTCAGTCCTTTAGTTTCAGTCCTTTAGTTTGAGTCCTTTAGTTTCAGTCCTTTAGTTTCAGTCGTTTAGTTTCAGTCGTTTAGTTTGAGTCCTTTAGTTTCAGTCCTTTAGTTTCAGTCCTTTAGTTTGAGTCCTTTAGTTTCAGTCCTTTAGTTTCAGTCGTTTAGTTTCAGTCGTTTAGTTTCAGTCCTTTAGTTTCAGTCCTTTAGTTTGAGTCCTTTAGTTTCAGTCCTTTAGTTTCAGTCGTTTAGTTTCAGTCCTTTAGTTTCAGTCCTTTAGTTTCAGTCCTTTAGTTTCAGTCGTTTAGTTTGAGACGTTTAGTTTCAGTCGTTTAGTTTGAGTCCTTTAGTTTCAGTCGTTTAGTTTCAGTCGTTTAGTTTGAGTCGTTTAGTTTGAGTCGTTTAGTTTCAGTCGTTTAATTTGAGTCGTTTAGTTTCAGTCGTTTAGTTTGAGTCCTTTAGTTTGAGTCCTTTAGTTTCAGTCCTTTAGTTTCAGTCGTTTAGTTTCAGTCCTTTAGTTTCAGTCCTTTAGTTTCAGTCCTTTAGTTTCAGTCCTTTAGTTTCAGTCGTTTAGTTTCAGTCGTTTAGTTTGAGTCGTTTAGTTTGAGTCGTTTAGTTTCAGTCGTTTAGTTTGAGACGTTTAGTTTCAGTCCTTTAGTTTCAGTCCTTTAGTTTGAGTCCTTTAGTTTGAGGCGTTTAGTTTCAGTCGTTTAGTTTCAGTCGTTTAGTTTCAGTCGTTTAGTTTGAGTCGTTTAGTTTGAGTCGTTTAGTTTGAGTCGTTTAGTTTGAGTCGTTTAGTTTGAGTCGTTTAGTTTCAGTCGTTTAGTTTCAGTCCTTTAGTTTCAGTCGTTTAGTTTGAGTCGTTTAGTTTCAGTCGTTTAGTTTCAGTCGTTTAGTTTGAGTCGTTTAGTTTCAGTCGTTTAGTTTCAGTCGTTTAGTTTCAGTCGTTTAGTTTGAGTCGTTTAGTTTGAGTCGTTTAGTTTCAGTCCTTTAGTTTCAGTCCTTTAGTTTCAGTCGTTTAGTTTCAGTCCTTTAGTTTGAGTCGTTTAGTTTGAGTCGTTTAGTTTGAGTCGTTTAGTTTCAGTCGTTTAGTTTGAGTCGTTTAGTTTCAGTCGTTTAGTTTCAGTCCTTTAGTTTCAGTCCTTTAGTTTGAGTCGTTTAGTTTCAGTCGTTTAGTTTCAGTCGTTTAGTTTGAGTCGTTTAGTTTAAGTCGTTTATTTTCAGTCGTTTAGTTTGAGTCGTTTAGTTTCAGTCGTTTAGTTTCAGTCGTTTAGTTTGAGTCGTTTAGTTTCAGTCGTTTAGTTTCAGTCGTTTAGTTTCAGTCGTTTAGTTTCAGTCGTTTAGTTTCAGTCCTTTAGTTTGAGTCGTTTAGTTTGAGTCCTTTAGTTTCAGTCCTTTAGTTTCAGTCGTTTAGTTTGAGTCGTTTAGTTTCAGTCGTTTAGTTTCAGTCGTTTAGTTTGAGTCGTTTAGTTTCAGTCGTTTAGTTTGAGTCGTTTAGTTTGAGTCGTTTAGTTTCAGTCGTTTAGTTTGAGTCGTTTAGTTTGAGTCGTTTAGTTTCAGTCGTTTAGTTTCAGTCGTTTAGTTTGAGTCGTTTAGTTTCAGTCGTTTAGTTTCAGTCGTTTAGTTTCAGTCGTTTAGTTTGAGTCGTTTAGTTTCAGTCGTTTAGTTTCAGTCGTTTAGTTTCAGTCGTTTAGTTTCAGTCGTTTAGTTTGAGTCGTTTAGTTTCAGTCGTTTAGTTTCAGTCGTTTAGTTTGAGTCGTTTAGTTTGAGTCGTTTAGTTTGAGTCGTTTAGTTTCAGTCGTTTAGTTTGAGTCGTTTAGTTTGAGTCGTTTAGTTTGAGTCGTTTAGTTTCAGTCGTTTAGTTTCAGTCCTTTAGTTTCAGTCGTTTAGTTTCAGTCGTTTAGTTTGAGTCGTTTAGTTTCAGTCGTTTAGTTTGAGTCGTTTAGTTTCAGTCCTTTAGTTTCAGTCGTTTAGTTTCAGTCGTTTAGTTTCAGTCGTTTAGTTTGAGTCGTTTAGTTTCAGTCGTTTAGTTTCAGTCGTTTAGTTTCAGTCGTTTAGTTTCAGTCGTTTAGTTTGAGTCCTTTAGTTTCAGTCCTTTAGTTTCAGTCGTTTAGTTTCAGTCGTTTAGTTTCAGTCGTTTAGTTTGAGACGTTTAGTTTCAGTCGTTTAGTTTGAGTCCTTTAGTTTCAGTCCTTTAGTTTCAGTCGTTTAGTTTCAGTCGTTTAGTTTCAGTCGTTTAGTTTGAGTCCTTTAGTTTCAGTCCTTTAGTTTCAGTCGTTTAGTTTCAGTCGTTTAGTTTCAGTCGTTTAGTTTGAGTCGTTTAGTTTCAGTCGTTTAGTTTCAGTCCTTTAGTTTCAGTCGTTTAGTTTGAGTCGTTTAGTTTCAGTCGTTTAGTTTGAGTCGTTTAGTTTCAGTCCTTTAGTTTCAGTCGTTTAGTTTCAGTCGTTTAGTTTCAGTCGTTTAGTTTGAGACGTTTAGTTTCAGTCGTTTAGTTTGAGTCGTTTTGAAGAAATCTTGTCTTCTTTCTCCAATCTTAAACTCAAACAAATACAATCAGAAGGTGTCGCTGTTCAAAACTGAAATAGGGGACTCCAATTACTCGATGTCGTAACAAGATCTCCCTAGACGCATTTTAGCACATACCAGATTGAAGACCAGGATTCGTGAAGTTCAATTCAAGCCAATTTATTCACCTCACAATATTACAGCATGCTGGGTTGCGAGATTCCCTGGGAAACAATCTAAGCGTGGATTCCCCGCAGAGCAAACCGAGCAACCACGAACATAACTCGAACCCAACTATTTAAAACATTTCATCATGAATATGCAAATATTGTAAACGCCTCTTGGTCCGCCTCCGTCCTTCAATCTCAGTATATTTCCATTCCGTAATGTCTGCGTCTTATCTGCGTTTTGCTACATCCAATCCATGGGAGCATTGTACTTGTCGATTTCCCATGCTTATTCTGCAACAAAGAATAACTCGCCAGGTGAAGGTCATCAAGTGTGTCTGTGTGCTGTCTGCTTTTAAGAGACAGCGTGAGGACAGAAAATGTGTGCAAGAAGACAAAAGATTCACTTCATAAGCCATAAGACATTTGTTAAAAACAATCATCATTTCAATATTGCAACAGCATATATGGCACACTTGAAATAAAGTTATAACTCTTCAAACCCCCTTCTGAGAACTCAACCGAGTTCTCATAAAAACCCTTCATCTAAACCGCTGATTACCCCCCTGCATAAGTAATAAAATATTTTTCTAGTATGATTTTGCTACTTTATATCTTTTTATGGTTACAAGAAAAAAACAAAACAAAAAAAACAAACACCCCCTTCTGATGGTGTGAAGATATACATTACCAGAATCACACAACACAGTCAGCAAGACGCTGTGTCAGGTCCTTAGATTCGTCATCATTATTATCATCATTATCAACATCGTTTTGAGGCAAAAGCTTTTCACACTCAGGCTGATACATGGTCACATTGCCTTGGACATACATTCCTGCAGTGACACATCGAATGGATCTGGAAATAAACTTAGAAAGACAAGACAAACAACATCCAAAAACAACAAACACAAACAAAAAACCAAGCAACATTATAATACAAACCCTTCGAAGGACGGCCTGCCAGGAGCCGGAGACAAGCCAATCAAACAAACCTCCGCTATTTCGGAAATCGCCCTCTGTGATCGCAACTATTTGTTTCAAATTTTTTATGGCACTAGTGATATTACCCTCATTTCCCGTGTTGTCTGGGACATACGTACAGCAATGGTCCCCGACCATGGCACAAACCCCTAGACTGGGCAGACAGCAAAATGTCCGGAAAACAAGAGCTTGCGTTCTGAAATGGCACTGGCCTAACAGTAGGGTGTCCAGCAGATAATGGAATTCTGGAACATACATAGCAGTTTGTTTTGTTGCTTAGCTTTGCCACAAAGGCTGCATAATTGTACCAAATATTAACATGAAACTTCGTTCGTGGGGTCTTGTTTTCCCACCCCAAATACCAATCGTGGATCTTGTGTCCGCTCCTTTCCGGCCGACCTTTAACAGAGAGAAAAGCAGAAGGGTCATCATTTATATTTACATCATTATTTATCCGAGTTTCATTCTTATTTTTTAGCTCAACAAGTAATACTACCAGAAGTATAAAAATCAGTGCAAGAAGCCAAATCACTTTAGGGAGGCCGCCTTTTTCACCTAAATAGTGCAATATATCATATTTCAGGCGGTGTAGTCTGTTCCCCCCCTTCAGTGGGGGCGTAGCTCCCACTCCTCTTGGGTTCATAATAGGGCTTAACTGCTGACCAATGGTACCAGTGCTTGGATCCGTAAACTTTGATAGCGTGGGTGGTACGTTGAGTTACCCTGTAAGGTCCAGAGTAACGAGGTTCAGATCATTTTGAACGCACGGGGCGCTTGAGAAAGACAAATTCAAGGTGTTCAACAGTAGCCTTAAGCGCATAGAAATAAGGTCTATACTGCATCACTGTTTTGACCAAGGTGGCTGGATCAATAGCTGCGCTAGTAAAGGTGCCAGGCATGGCACGGCCAAATAAGAGCTCATAAGGGGAGAAACCGGTACGTTGCGAAATGGTGTGTCTGTGATGAAACTGAGCAACCGGGCGGAGATCGAGCCAATTAGATTTAGGGTAGTCATAACAATTTAGAGCACATGTGTCAAACATGCGGATCGGGGGGCCAGATCCGGCCCTCCAAGACCTTTAATCTGGCCCTCGGCTGATCTTTCTATTAAAATTTTCAGATTTTTCTGTTAATTTTCTGCACCGTTTAGCATAGCAGCGTCTCCGGCGTTTCTGTGCGTTGCGACTCCCACCAGAGCAGCACAAATGAAGACTTTCCTCTTTCCAAACGCTCTTAAAGGATGATCGTTTTGACTGTCGACCGTGACCCTCATCAGCAAAATGTCAAAAAATGAGAAAAGCAGATGCTAAGTTCAGGATTTCTCAAGAAAAATAGTCTAATTCTTATTTGTTGACAGAGGTGAATGGGAAATCTGTGCTCAGTGTGTTTGGAACAAGTGGCGTTGCTCGAGGAATATAATCTTAAACACCACTTCGAGACACGGAGAAAAATACAATAACTTGAAGAGAGAACTGAGTTCTCTGATCCGGCCCTTTTGGGATCAATGTAGGTTGCATACGGCCCTCGGACCAAAATGAGTTTAGTTTAGTTTAGTCTTTATTTGAAGGGACAATGTACAGATACATTAAGTTAAAAAAAAAACAGAGATGTTCTGCACCAGATTATAGCTAGATAGCTAGTTTCCGTCTGCAGTCCCTAATTTACAGGAGTAAATAATACATAATTTAAGATAAACAATAAGAGCAGTATTTCAAAGCACCAGTCTGACACAAACACTCTCACAAACACAGCATCTCATTCATACCTTAGCATTAGATTCAAATTTTTAACACATTCGCACTCGTATGCTGTCCATTATACAACATTTCAGTCCTATTTCATTCAGCGGTAAAAGGTTAAGAATCTTACACTCCTGATTTAGAGAGTATCGACTTCAGTGTGCGATTCATACGCTCGACAAGACCATCAGACTGTGGATGATAAACTGAAACGAATGTGTGATTGATGCGAAGCATTTTACAAACAATGGCAACATGTGAACCAGTGAAATGTGGACCAGAATCAGATTGAATTTGAGTAGGGACGCCATAAATAGGTATCCAATGAGTGACCAAGCAAAGATCGATTACTGTAAAGAATTTCATGTCTGGTGTAAGTGTGGTAAGACATTTATGTGGGTCAGGAACTGGCAAAAGTGGAGTGATTGTTATGTCATTGATTTTCCTCAGATCATGTGCCATGCGATACGAACCGTTAGGTTTGGGTACCGGGTTGAGTGGTGTGTTCCAATCAGAGTTTGAGAGTTCCAAAACCCCCGCCTCCCAAAGTGCGTCTAGACCTTCCTCTACTCCCTGTTGTTGTGGGATCCAAACTGGCTGGGCATCTGGGCCCACCTCAAGCATCACTGGCGGGACAGAAAGGCACTCACCACTATCAGAGGCACCGGAGGACCAGAGAGAAATGGGAAGCGTTTGTAACAAGCTTTCCGTATCTTCATGGTCGGTTAATTCCCGACCATGGTCCCTACTAATTTGGGTATGTTCGAGCAGAACTTGATCAGGAACATTTGGTGCAACAATGCGGTGAGCATCTTCAGATTGGCTATAGAAAACATTGGGAATGGGTGTAATCTCCCAGTGGTCTAATTGTTGAAGGTGATTAGTCAATGGTCCTAGCTCCCTGGCTTCGTATCCAGGGCCTAGGAAGAGAGAAAGATGTGGGACGCTAACCGTCGCTGACCTAAACAAATCATTCAAAGGTTCGGGGAGAATCACAGAGGCCACTACCCCCTTCTTATGAATAAAAATTGAGTCTGTGTGTATAGTGTGTTCAGTGCCACAGTATGGGTCAAACAACATGTCATAGATTGGATCATAGGTGCGATCATAGTGCAAGGTAACATGGTAGGGGTCCGCTGGGGGAGTGTAGGGGTGTAGCGAGCAGAACCAAGGTTTCCAGAGAAGCATATGTGACAGTATGCCCTCATCCATTGTCTTAGCAGGTTCCAAAAGTCCCCAGAAAATATCTGCGTAGGGTTCCTTGGGTGCAGAATCAGATGCCAGCCAACACCCAGATGATTGTCCGCGATAACACGAAACCATTGTCCATTGGGCCAAACGACCCGAAGTCCATCTGGTGAGCATTCCATTGTAGCTCATCCGAGCCTCCATAGTACTGTCCTCCAGGGGCAGAGCCCCCGCGATACCATGGAGTGGGACCTGCGGCCCCTCCACCTCGAGGAGGGCCAGGTGGCCCCTGGAAACCACCGCGTTGTTGTGGATATTGCTCATAGGCACCCATCCCAGTGTTATGTGGGCAGTCTCGTGCCCAATGTCCCTCTTGATGGCAAATGTAACAAGCTGTCTGGGACTGATAGGACAGTCCACCCTGGTTCGACTGCCAACCCCGTCCTCTCCCGCGGAATCTGCCACGACCTCTAAAATTCCATCCCCTTGGTTGTGTGAATGTCCTTCCCGTACCCCTAGAATTTTGGGAAGGTGTCGCATAATAAATGCTTGCTGGTGAGGTGGGAGCACTGATCATGTGAATGGGTGGTGGTGTGCCTGTATCTAAAGTAGGATCTGTTTGACCCAGGTATTGTCCGGGGGAGGTGGTTCCTGCTTTGTCCCCTTTTGACCTACCCTCCTGTTTCGCCTTTGTGGCTTTTTTCGCGGGCTTCGCCCAATTGGAGTCTTTGAAGCTCCAGTGTCATATCCTGGTGTGTTTTGTGTACATCTGCAGATTTTCTGTTGTAAATCTCAAGATGGTGCCTCAAGTGCGTCTGAAACATGCCATGGTCCGCCATGATACCAGGTGTCCCCTCTATCAGAGCCCTGACAGGTTTGGGAAGCTGGGGCAGGATGGACTGTAAGAATAGGGTGCTAGTGGCGGGCTTTCTAAATGGGTGCACCTGCATGTTTTTAATGTAAGCCTCTGTACACAGGTCTATATATTTAGTAGCAAATTGGCCTTCTTTGTACGCGGGGAGTGTAGGTGGAGCGGGGTTAGGACTCACCTAGGAATTTGAGCAATTGTATGGTGTCTTTTTTACACTTATTTTGATCTTCGTTAGCCAGGAGGATGTCATCTACATAGACTAGAATTTGGCTACCATGTTTGGGTGTGAAACTTGATAGACATCTCGTAATTGCTTGTGTAAAAAATGTCGGGCTTTCAGCGTACTCTTGTGGCAGTCTGGTGAATGTGTACTTTACACCGCGAAATGTAAAGCCGAACCATCCACGCGACTCTGGATGAATTGGAACGCTGAAAAACGCATTACTGAGGTCGATAACACCAAAATATCGGGCATTAGAATTTAGAGTATTCAACAATGTATGTGGATTTGGCACATCTGGTGCTCTCTGTTTTACTGCTTCATTTACTGCACGTAGATCTTGGATCATTCTCCATGCCAACGAGGGTGATGCTTTTCTTACTGGGAATATAGGTGTATAAGTATAGTATAACCTAGTATAAAAACACACACTGTGTCCTAGACTCAAACCAGCAACCAACAAAAGTACTTACTCTCTTTCCTTTCACCAAGTTTTCCAATTAATGAACCAACTTTAAGAACAAGGTTTACATCCTTAGCTTCCACCCACTAACCACAATGAAATATTGTTCTATTATAAACCTCAGGTTCACTACTTCACTTTGGGATCTGTACTTTTAACAAATCTACGTGGCTTTGAACATCTTTTACTTGGTGTATAAAAACTATTCCTACATAAAATGAGCGCTGACACAGACAACATGTAGTACAGAATGCACTGAAGTACTTTGCATCTCACATTGAGACATGGGGAGAACATGCACATGGACTGAACAATGGCTGCTACTATCACTGCAATAAAAGCAAGTTCCCTAAAAAAATTATAAAATAAGTAAACATAGGACTAGACAAGGCGAATTGTTATTGCTATATTGCTATATTCTTAAAATTATCCTTGTCGACATAAAAAGTACCTATCCATACGCCTAACTGCACAGGACGACCTTCAGAAACACAGAGAGGGATGAGAGGAGGGAGGGGCTGAGGGATTCTCACATGCACGGGCTTGAAAAGTGGAACTTTGAGATGGGAGGGGGAACACGGGAACGCGCACTACTCCGTTTCACGGCCCTCCACTAATTTGTACACACAAAAACAACTTTTAACAAACTACAAATTGTGACAAGACAAAACTACAAGTTGTGACAAGACAAAACTACAAGTTGTGACAGGACTCAAAGGAAATATCTCAAGGATCACAGTAATTCCTTATGCAACAAGCTTCTACAACTAAAAGTTGCGGTTACATACGAGGGGTGTATCTCCCAGGAATTAGAGTGTTTTAGGTCCCAGAGTCTCAGTCACCTAGATTCCTTAATGACGAGTTGAATATTCTACTTCAACAAGAAGTAACTTTGTGACTCTGCTGCTTCAAATACTTCTCGTCAAATCATACAACACAGAACTTTCACACCATACGCCAAATTAAGTTTCTGGCTGACGTCTGGCCGAAAACTCAATTTGGTTGTGGTCTGGTTATGATGTCTCCAAAATACTGACTCGGATTCTGTTCTCCTTTGCCTTTTTCTGACCTTCCTCTCTTTCTCCATCTACTCTTAACCAAAACTCTGTCTCTTTCATGCCATATTTTTCCATCTTTCTGGATCATTCTTTGCCTTTTCTTTTATCTGACCTCTGAACTCGACGAGGTCCCTAGTATTAAGTTTGCCCTTAAATCCGTGTCTTCCTTTCTATGAAAAAAACACTTCCTCTCTTTTACTTCTGTCCTCTCTACTTTCCTGTTTTCCTTTTTTTGTCGCTCCTCTCTCAGCTTTACCGTCTCTAACCAACATCCTAACTCTGTTATGTTCTACTTACGCATTTTCTTCTCATTATTTTTTTTTTTTTCCCTTATCTGGTCACGTAATGCCTTCAAGGTCACTACACTCAGGTTGCCTTTAAAATTATATTTTTCTACCCATAAGTCTAGGTATTTATTATATCCTGCATTTTTTGCCTCCATTATTTTATAATCCTTACATTTCAATCTATCTCTAGGTTTACTGGTTGTTATTAGGTTTCCCATTTTGTCACAATTTGGATCAGTCTGTCACTCGTAGGGAGGTCTCTAAGACTGATTTCAAGGATTGATTGGGATAGTGATTAATCTATTTTGTGGTATTTCTCACTTCTACCCGTTAAGGTGGAGAAATCTTGTCTTTACATCCACAAAAACTCACTATTTACAATCCCAATCTTTTGGTATGAAATTAATAACCTAGTGTTTATTAAGCTTCCACTCACACACTCATTCACACTCATTCACACTCATTCACAGAATTTAACTCAAGGGGACTCCGCCGTCCCTTATTTTACGGAATTTAACTCGAAGAGGACACAGGCCTGTACAATTCCTTGAAGCGGAACCAACTGTTCTGTGCCTATGCCTCTTTCTGCCATTACTTTTACAAATTCCTGCTTTGATTTTTCCAATCGTGTCCTTTCTTTTTTGTCCATTGTGCTGGCAAGCATGTCTTGCCACCATTTTGTTGGCGTGGCTTTAGCTGGAGCCGCCATTTTGTCACTTCCGCAAACCAACTACGCACTTAACTCTCAACTGTCTTTTAGTCGTGCAAAAGCACACAAATTGTAACAAAATACGGTAAAATGGGTTCTCCCAACTCTGTTTCAATTCCCTACCGCGCTAATCGCAATTATTTCGTCGCCATGGATCGCGTTAACGAGTTCCAGAGATCGACGGGGCCTCTAACCCAAGTGTTCGTACTTTTCACAGGCTCATTACACTCATAGCCTCTTAACCGGTGGACTCTAACCACCGGCGAGGGGACTCTAACCACCTCTTTTTCTCTTTATATTAACCGGGGACTCTAACCGCCGGCGAGGGGACTCCAACCACCTCTTTATATTAACCGGGGACTCTAACCGCCGGCGAGGGGACTCCAACCACCTCTTTCAACCATATGAATCCTGGATTTCTAAAATTTGGTTACTATGACACAGTCATTAAATGTACTTAAGGTACCTATTCTTCAGACATTGGGAGAACTTTTGACGTCGTTCTAACCGTTCAATCCACACATCAATTTTCAGATAACAACCACGATGCAATGTCTCCCTTTTAATTTAGTCTGTCCAATGGAACATAATTCGTCTCAATATAGAGAAACAGGCAATGTTCCTTACCTTTTAGTTGTTTTACGGGCCCGTCAGGGAGAGACAGCAAAGCGGCGTGGAAAGAACACTGGTATGTTTTCCCGAGCGGGTTAGGAACGGAGTCCGGACGCCCCCTAGACTCAACGTTCCGTTGTTACGACTCGACTTCCCCCTTCAGCACGGCTGGGGTCACCATTTGAAGAAATCTTGTCTTCTTTCTCCAATCTTAAACTCAAACAAATACAATCAGAAGGTGTCGCTGTTCAAAACTGAAATAGGGGACTCCAATTACTCGATGTCGTAACAAGATCTCCCTAGACGCATTTTAGCACATACCAGATTGAAGACCAGGATTCGTGAAGTTCAATTCAAGCCAATTTATTCACCTCACAATATTACAGCATGCTGGGTTGCGAGATTCCCTGGGAAACAATCTAAGCGTGGATTCCCCGCAGAGCAAACCGAGCAACCACGAACATAACTCGAACCCAACTATTTAAAACATTTCATCATGAATATGCAAATATTGTAAACGCCTCTTGGTCCGCCTCCGTCCTTCAATCTCAGTATATTTCCATTCCGTAATGTCTGCGTCTTATCTGCGTTTTGCTACATCCAATCCATGGGAGCATTGTACTTGTCGATTTCCCATGCTTATTCTGCAACAAAGAATAACTCGCCAGGTGAAGGTCATCAAGTGTGTCTGTGTGCTGTCTGCTTTTAAGAGACAGCGTGAGGACAGAAAATGTGTGCAAGAAGACAAAAGATTCACTTCATAAGCCATAAGACATTTGTTAAAAACAATCATCATTTCAATATTGCAACAGCATATATGGCACACTTGAAATAAAGTTATAACTCTTCAGTTTAGTTTCAGTCCTTTAGTTTGAGTCGTTTAGTTTGAGTCGTTTAGTTTCAGTCGTTTAGTTTCAGTCGTTTAGTTTGAGTCGTTTAGTTTGAGTCCTTTAGTTTCAGTCCTTTAGTTTGAGTCGTTTAGTTTGAGTCCTTTAGTTTGAGTCGTTTAGTTTGAGTCCTTTAGTTTGAGTCGTTTAGTTTCAGTCCTTTAGTTTGAGTCGTTTAGTTTGAGTCGTTTAGTTTGAGTCGTTTAGTTTGAGTCCTTTAGTTTGAGTCGTTTAGTTTGAGTCGTTTAGTTTCAGTCGTTTAGTTTGAGTCCTTTAGTTTCAGTCCTTTAGTTTGAGTCGTTTAGTTTGAGTCGTTTAGTTTCAGTCGTTTAGTTTGAGTCCTTTAGTTTCAGTCGTTTAGTTTGAGTCCTTTAGTTTCAGTCCTTTAGTTTCAGACGTTTAGTTTGAGTCGTTTAGTTTGAGACGTTTAGTTTGAGTCATTTAGTTTCAGTCGTTTAGTTTCAGTCGTTTAGTTTGAGACGTTTAGTTTGAGTCGTTTAGTTTCAGTCCTTTAGTTTGAGTCGTTTAGTTTGAGTCGTTTAGTTTCAGTCGTTTAGTTTGAGTCCTTTAGTTTCAGTCCTTTAGTTTCAGTCCTTTAGTTTGAGTCGTTTAGTTTCAGTCGTTTAGTTTGAGTCCTTTAGTTTCAGTCCTTTAGTTTGAGTCGTTTAGTTTCAGTCGTTTAGTTTGAGTCCTTTAGTTTGAGTCCTTTAGTTTGAGTCGTTTAGTTTGAGTCGTTTAGTTTCAGTCGTTTAGTTTCAGTCCTTTAGTTTCAGTCGTTTAGTTTGAGTCGTTTAGTTTGAGTCGTTTAGTTTGAGTCCTTTAGTTTGAGTCCTTTAGTTTGAGTCCTTTAGTTTGAGTCGTTTAGTTTCAGTCCTTTAGTTTGAGTCCTTTAGTTTCAGTCGTTTAGTTTGAGTCGTTTAGTTTCAGTCCTTTAGTTTGAGTCCTTTAGTTTGAGTCCTTTAGTTTCAGTCCTTTAGTTTGAGTCCTTTAGTTTGAGTCGTTTAGTTTGAGTCGTTTAGTTTCAGTCGTTTAGTTTGAGTCGTTTAGTTTGAGTCGTTTAGTTTCAGTCCTTTAGTTTGAGTCGTTTAGTTTGAGTCCTTTAGTTTCAGTCGTTTAGTTTGAGTCGTTTAGTTTGAGTCGTTTAGTTTGAGTCGTTTAGTTTGAGTCGTTTAGTTTGAGTCGTTTAGTTTCAGTCCTTTAGTTTCAGTCGTTTAGTTTGAGTCCTTTAGTTTCAGTCCTTTAGTTTCAGTCGTTTAGTTTGAGTCCTTTAGTTTCAGTCCTTTAGTTTCAGTCGTTTAGTTTGAGTCCTTTAGTTTCAGTCGTTTAGTTTGAGTCGTTTAGTTTGAGTCCTTTAGTTTGAGTCCTTTAGTTTGAGTCGTTTAGTTTGAGTCGTTTAGTTTCAGTCCTTTAGTTTCAGTCGTTTAGTTTCAGTCCTTTAGTTTCAGTCGTTTAGTTTCAGTCCTTTAGTTTCAGTCCTTTAGTTTCAGTCGTTTAGTTTGAGTCGTTTAGTTTCAGTTGTTTAGTTTGAGTCGTTTAGTTTGAGTCCTTTAGTTTGAGTCGTTTCGGCCCTCCTCATGTCTCTCTGTTCGTCGGGTTTTCCTGTGTTTAACTCTGCCAGTGTAAAGAGGTTTTCTCGTGTCTGAAGGCGGTCGCTTTAAGAAGGAGATCGTGGTGGACGGACAGAGTCACCTGCTGCTCATCCGGGATGAAGGAGGCCCCCCGGAGGCTCAGGTCAGTACTGCACCTCACACAAGCCTCAGACTTTTCCAGCGTTTCTGTCCTTTTCACATGTTCTAAAGCTCATATATTTTAGTTTGTGTATTTAAACTGTGATATTCACACGTTCAGGCCGTTCACGCTCTAAACACACCAATGGAGTCATGATATTCACCAGATTAAACCGCTCCAGTTCCTCCGTGTGGACTCTGTGTTTTATCCACATATTTCAGAGTTTTAGTTCCTCTTTTCCTCCGTGTCGTGATGAACCTGCGTCTGAGGAAAGACACTTTTTCTGTTCCTGTACAATCTGATGCATTATTCACTCTGAGTGCTGCATTTGACCTCCGCACGGAAACTCTAAATATATACATGTGTGTGCTGCTCTTTAGACTCTTCTGTACGTTCTGTTCCAGGGCTTTCTTTCAGGTTCCACGCCTGTTTTTCTCTTATTTCTTATTCTGTTAAATATTTGTATTCATTTTCAGACAAAATGTCAACATGAATAGTTGACCACATTAACGTAGGTCAACATAGAAGTAAACAATTCACACACTCGGATACGATGCAGAATACAGTTTGTCAAAGATCAATATTCAGTGAAGATATAGATTTTAAAAAGGGAAAATGTGTAGAAGAGAGGAAAGAGAAAGAGAAAATAAAAGTCTTTTCGTTTTCCTTTTGCTCTAAATGTGAATTTTTCAAGGCCGATCCGTTCTGAAAGTTCCTTAATCCACTGTTCTGTTGAAGGAGCTTCAATGTTTTTCCAGTTCAAAGCGATGGTTCTTCTGGCGTGTAATCGTCCACAGTCCAGTCGTTTTGCTTGTTTTTTTGTCCGTAATAAACCTTTATATCAGTAAATATTATTTATTTGTCCATATTTGTTGTGGTTCACAGTTTGCCCTGTGGGTGGCGCTGTGCTGTTTTCTCAGTGTGTTTAATGTATTTGTCGTTCACAGTTTGCCCTGTGGGTGGCGCTGTGCTGTTTTCTCAGTGTGTTTAATGTATTTGTCGTTCACAGTTTGCCCTGTGGGTGGCGCTGTGCTGTTTTCTCAGTGTGTTTAATGTATTTGTCGTTCACAGTTTGCCCTGTGGGTGGCGCTGTGCTGTTTTCTCTCTGTGTTTAATGTATTTGTCGTTCACAGTTTGCCCTGTGGGTGGCGCTGTGCTGTTTTCTCTCTGTATTTAATGTATTTGTCGTTCACAGTTTGCCCTGTGGGTGGCGCTGTGCTGTTTTCTCAGTGTGTTTAATGTATTTGTCGTTCACAGTTTGCCCTGTGGGTGGCGCTGTGCTGTTTTCTCTCTGTATTTAATGTATTTGTCGTTCACAGTTTGCCCTGTGGGTGGCGCTGTGCTGTTTTCTCAGTGTTTTTAATGTATTTGTCGTTCACAGTTTGCCCTGTGGGTGGCGCTGTGCTGTTTTCTCAGTGTGTTTAATGTATTTGTCGTTCACAGTTTGCCCTGTGGGTGGCGCTGTGCTGTTTTCTCAGTGTGTTTAATGTATTTGTCGTTCACAGTTTGCCCTGTGGGTGGCGCTGTGCTGTTTTCTCAGTGTGTTTAATGTATTTGTCGTTCACAGTTTGCCCTGTGGGTCGACGCCGTGGTGTTCGTCTTCTCTCTGGAGGATGAGATCAGTTTTCAGACGGTGTTTCATTATTTCACTCGTTTGGCCAATTTCAGAAACACTAACGAACTTCCGCTGGTGCTGGTGGGGACACAAGGTGAGGTTTATATATATATATGTACATATATATACTTACATTTATATAATACACGAATGTACATATATATACTTACATTTATATAATACACACGAATGTACATATATATACTTACATTTATATAATACACACGAATGTACATATATATACTTACATTTATATAATACACACACGATTGTACATATATATACTTACATTTATATAATACACACACGAATGTACATATATATACTTACATTTATATAATACACACACGAATGTACATATATATACTTACATTTATATAATACACACACGAATGTACATATATATACTTACATTTATATAATACACACACGAATGTACATATATATACTTACATTTATATAATACACGAATGTACATATATATACTTACATTTATATAATACACACACGAATGTACATATATATACTTACATTTATATAATACACGAATGTACATATATATACTTACATTTATATAATACACGAATGTACATATATATACTTACATTTATATAATACACACACGAATGTACATATATATACTTACATTTATATAATATACACACGAATGTACATGTATATACTTACATTTATATAATACACACACGAATGTACATATATATACTTACATTTATATAATACACACACGAATGTACATATATATACTTACATTTATATAATACACACACGAATGTACATATATATACTTACATTTATATAATACACACACGAATGTACATATATATACTTACATTTATATAATACACACATGAATGTACATATATATACTTACATTTATATAATACACGAATGTACATATATATACTTACATTTATATAATACACGAATGTACATATATATACTTACATTTATATAATACACACACGAATGTACATATATATACTTACATTTATATAATACACACACGAATGTACATATATATACTTACATTTATATAATACACACACGAATGTACATATATATACTTACATTTATATAATACACACACGAATGTACATATATATACTTACATTTATATAATACACACACGAATGTACATATATATACTTACATTTATATAATACACACACGAATGTACATATATATACTTACATTTATATAATACACGAATGTACATATATATACTTACATTTATATAATACACACACGAATGTACATATATATACTTACATTTATATAATACACACACGAATGTACATATATATACTTACATTTATATAATACACACACGAATGTACATATATATACTTACATTTATATAATACACACACGAATGTACATATATATACTTACATTTATATAATACACACGAATGTACATATATATACTTACATTTATATAATACACACACGAATGTACATATATATACTTACATTTATATAATACACACACGAATGTACATATATATACTTACATTTATATAATACACACACGAATGTACATATATATACTTACATTTATATAATAAACACACGAATGTACATATATATACTTACATTTATATAATACACACGAATGTACATATATATACTTACATTTATATAATACACACACGAATGTACATATATATACTTACATTTATATAATACACACATGAATGTACATATATATACTTACATTTATATAATACACACACGAATGTACATATATATACTTACATTTATATAATACACACACGAATGTACATATATATACTTACATTTATATAATACACACACGAATGTACATATATATACTTACATTTATATAATACACACACGAATGTACATATATATACTTACATTTATATAATACACACACGAATGTACATATATATACTTACATTTATATAATACACACACGAATGTACATATATATACTTACATTTATATAATACACACACGAATGTACATATATATACTTACATTTATATAATACACACACGAATGTACATATATATACTTACATTTATATAATACACACACGATTGTACATATATATACTTACATTTATATAATACACACACGAATGTACATATATATACTTACATTTATATAATAAACACACGATTGTACATATATATACTTACATTTATATAATACACACACGAATGTACATATATATACTTACATTTATATAATACACACATGATTGTACATATATATACTTACATTTATATAATACACACACGAATGTACATATATATACTTACATTTATATAATACACACGAATGTACATATATATACTTACATTTATATAATACACACACGAATGTACATGTATATACTTACATTTATATAATACACACACGAATGTACATATATATACTTACATTTATATAATACACACACGAATGTACATATATATACTTACATTTATATAATACACACACGAATGTACATATATATACTTACATTTATATAATACACACACGAATGTACATATATATACTTACATTTATATAATACACACGAATGTACATATATATACTTACATTTATATAATACACACACGAATGTACATATATATACTTACATTTATATAATACACACATGATTGTACATATATATACTTACATTTATATAATACACACACGAATGTACATATATATACTTACATTTATATAATACACACACGAATGTACATATATATACTTACATTTATATAATACACGAATGTACATATATATACTTACATTTATATAATACACGAATGTACATATATATACTTACATTTATATAATACACACGAATGTACATATATATACTTACATTTATATAATACACACACGAATGTACATATATATACTTACATTTATATAATACACACACGAATGTACATATATATACTTACATTTATATAATACACACACGAATGTACATATATATACTTACATTTATATAATACACACACGAATGTACATATATATACTTACATTTATATAATACACACATGATTGTACATATATATACTTACATTTATATAATACACACACGAATGTACATATATATACTTACATTTATATAATACACACATGATTGTACATATATATGTGTGTTACTCCCTGGGCTGCAGAGGCCGCACTGGCCCTGGGTGTTAGAATAATTAAGGGTGAAAGTTTGATGTGATGTTTGATGTGATGTTTGATGTGATGTTTGATGTGATGTTTGTGATGTTTGATGTGATGTTTGATGTGATGTTTGATGTGATGTTTGAGTCTGGGCACAGACACGTCGCCTTTATGGACGTCAACGGTAAATCTCAGAGGTAAATCTGTGTGTGAGCAGCTGGGGCCCTCTGCTGGTGAGTCTGTGTCATTACAGGAGCGTGAGCTGCAGTTCTCTGCTTGAACACCAGAGGGCCCCATTGCCTTATTTTACAACGTTTCATTTGATTTTAGTTATTTGAGTTATTTTGTTCTTATTGAGCAAAAGTAATTTATATTTATTTTAGAGTCTAAAAGGTTAAAAAACATGAGATTAAGTTTGAATAATTTAACTATATTTATTTGGCCAAACATGAACATTAAAACAAAGAATACACTCCTGAAGGTCTTATTTTCTCATTATTTTAGAAGTGAGTTTACCTCAAATGTGAATCACAAAACATTTAAACAAATAATTCTCCTGAACAGACACGGTTTAAGACTCAGTTCTAGATTTTCCTCTGAAGTTCCTGTAAAACCCGGTTATATTTTACACTGAAACTGTGTTTAGTGTTTCCAGCTCAGTTTGTGTGAACTGTCATTTATATTTCAGATTTCTCTGCTCAGATTAAATCAGCTCAGCGAAAACGACAGTATTTTATATTTTACACATTTATATATTTGTTCCAGACGCCATCAGCTCGGTGTAAACGACAGTATTTTATATTTTACACATTTATATATTTGTTCCAGACGCCATCAGCTCGGTGTAAACGACAGTATTTTATATTTTACACATTTATATATTTGTTCCAGACGCCATCCGTTCGGTTAAAACGACAGTATTTTATATTTTACATATTTATATATTTGTTCCAGACGCCATCAGCTCGGTGAAAACGACAGTATTTTATATTTTACACATTTATATATTTGTTCCAGACGCCATCAGCTCGGTGAAAACGACAGTATTTTATATTTTACACATTTATATATTTGTTCCAGACGCCATCAGCTCGGTGAAAACGACAGTATTTTATATTTTACATATTTATATATTTGTTCCAGACGCCATCAGCTCGGTGAAAACGACAGTATTTTATATTTTACACATTTATATATTTGTTCCAGACGCCATCAGCTCGGTGAAAACGACAGTATTTTATATTTTACATATTTATATATTTGTTCCAGACGCCATCAGCTCGGTGAAAACGACAGTATTTTATATTTTACACATTTATATATTTGTTCCAGACGCCATCAGCTCGGTGAAAACGACAGTATTTTATATTTTACATATTTATATATTTGTTCCAGACGCCATCAGCTCGGTGTAAACGACAGTATTTTATATTTTACACATTTATATATTTGTTCCAGACGCCATCAGCTCGGTGTAAACGACAGTATTTTATATTTTACACATTTATATATTTGTTCCAGACGCCATCAGCTCGGTGAAAACGACAGTATTTTATAATTTACACATTAATATATTTGTTCCAGACGCCATCAGCTCGGTGTAAACGACAGTATTTTATATTTTACACATTTATATATTTGTTCCAGACGCCATCAGCTCGGTGTAAACGACAGTATTTTATATTTTACACATTTATATATTTGTTCCAGACGCCATCAGCTCGGTGAACCCTCGTGTGATCGATGACGGTCGCGCTCGTAAACTCTCCACTGAACTGAAGCGCTGCACCTACTACGAGACCTGCGCCACCTACGGGCTCAACGTGGAGCGGGTCTTTCAGGACGGTGAGGGACCTGGGTTAGACCTGGTTTAGTCCTGGTTTAGTCCTGGGTTAGACCTGGGTCCTGGTTTAGTAACTTTGCTGATGATCTTTATGAGAGCCGTTGGTTTAGTCTCAGTCCTGGTCTTGGTCTTGGTCTCAGTCCTGGTCTCAGTCCTGGCCTCAGTCCTGGCCTCAGTCCTGGCCTCAGTCCTGGTCTCAGTCCTGGTCTCAGTCCTGGTCCCGGTCCTGGTCCCGGTCCTGGGGGAAGGTGACTCTGAGGTCTTAATGTGCATCTGTAATGGTCTGATTATCCCCAGTGTCTCTCATTAACACGTTTAACACTGCACCGGTTTAACGAGGATCTCAACCAGACTAAACAAGGACTTACAGGGACTTCAGGGCTTTACAGGTCTACAGCAGGACTGCACTGCACCAGACCAGGACTGGACCAGGACCGAGACTGAACCAGGACTGAACCAGTGTGTGTGTGTATAGTGTGTTTATAGTGTGTGTGTATAGTGTGTTTATAGTGTGTGTGTATAGTGTGTGTATATAGTGTGTGTGTATAGTGTGTGTGTATAGTGTGTGTGTATAGTGTGTGTATAGTGTGTGTGTATAGTGTGTGTATAGTGTGTGTATAGTGTGTGTGTATAGTGTGTGTATAGTGTGTGTATAGTGTGTGTATAGTGTGTGTGTATAGTGTGTGTATAGTGTGTGTATAGAGTGTGTGTATATTGTGTGTATAGTGTGTGTGTATAGTGTGTGTATAGTGTGTGTGTATAGTGTGTGTATAGTGTGTGTGTATAGTGTGTGTATAGTGTGTGTGTATAGTGTGTGTATAGTGTGTGTATAGTGTGTGTATAGTGTGTATAGTGTGTGTATAGTGTGTGTATAGTGTGTGTATAGTGTGTGTGTATAGTGTGTATAGTGTGTATAGTGTGTGTGTATAGTGTGTGTATAGTGTGTGTATAGTGTGTATAGTGTGTGTATAGTGTGTGTGTATAGTGTGTGTATAGTGTGTGTGTGTATAGTGTGTGTAGTGTGTGTGTATAGTGTGTGTATAGTGTGTGTATAGTGTGTGTATAGTGTGTGTATAGTGTGTATAGTGTGTGTATAGTGTGTGTAGTGTGTATAGTGTGTATAGTGTGTGTATAGTGTGTGTATAGTGTGTGTATAGTGTGTATAGTGTGTGTATAGTGTGTGTATAGTGTGTGTATAGTGTGTGTATAGTGTGTGTATAGTGTGTGTATAGTGTGTGTATAGTGTGTATAGTGTGTGTATAGTGTGTATAGTGTGTGTATAGTGTGTATAGTGTGTATAGTGTGTGTATAGTGTGTGTATAGTGTGTGTGTATAGTGTGTGTGTGTGTGTATAGTGTGTATAGTGTGTGTATAGTGTGTATAGTGTGTGTGTGTAGTGTGTATAGTGTGTGTATAGTGTGTATAGTGTGTGTATAGTGTGTATAGTGTGTAGTGTGTGTGTGTAGTGTGTGTGTGTAGTGTGTATAGTGTGTGTATAGTGTGTATAGTATGTGTATAGTGTGTGTTCCTGTGGCGTCCTGCAGGGGGCAGTGCAGTTCCACAGTCGCGTTTTTGTCTTTTTAATGATTCACAGTTTAAATGTTTCTGTTTAAAAACGTCACATCAGGATCTGGAGCCGTATTCAAGTCCACAAAGTCCGGATTTAGTCCTGGTTCAGTCCTGTGTTCAGTCCTGGTTCAATCCTGGTTCAGTCCTGGTTCAGTCCTGGTTTAGTCCTGGTTTAGTCCTGTGTTTAGTCCTGTGTTTAGTCCTGGTTCAGTCCTGGGTTCAGTCCTGGTTCAGTCCTGGTTCAGTCCTGGTTTAGTCCTGGTTCAGTCTTGGTTCAGTCCTGGTTCAGTCCTGGTTCAGTCCTGGTTTAGTCCTGGTTCAGTCTTGGTTCAGTCCTGGTTTAGTCCTGGTTTAGTCCTCTTTAGTCCTTCATTTAGTCCCTGTTTTAGTCCAGTTTTAGACCTGGTTTTAGTCCTGCTTTAATCCACTTTTAGTCCCAGGTTTAGTCAATTTTTAGTCCTTCTTTGGTCCAGTTTTAGACCTTTTTTAGTCCCTCTTTAGGCCCGATTTAATACCTGGTTTAGTCACACTTTAATCCTTGTCATAGACCCTCAATGGTCCAGTTTTAGACCCATTTTAGTCCCTGTTTTAGATCTGTTTTAGTCTCTCCTTAGTCTCTCTTTAGTCTTGTTTTAGTCCCGTTTTAGTCCCGTTTTAGTCTAATTTTAGTCTCTCATTTTATTCCAGTTTTAGTCATGTTTTAGTCTCGTTTTAGTCCCTCTTTAGTCCCTCTTTAGTCCCTCTTTAGTCTCGTTTTAGTCCCTCTTTAGTCCCTCTTTAGTCTCGTTTTAGTCCCTCTTTAGTCTCGTTTTAGTCCCTTGTTAGTCTCGTTTTAGTCTCGTTTTAGTCCCTCTTTAGTCTCGTTTTAGTCCTGTTTTAGTCTCGTTTTAGTCCCTCTTTAGTCTCGTTTTAGTCCCTCTTTAGTCTCATTTTAGTCCCTCTTTAGTCTCATTTTAGTCTCGTTTTAGTCCCTCTTTAGTCCCGTTTTAGTCTCGTTTTAGTCCCTCTTTAGTCTCGTTTTAGTCCCTCTTTAGTCTCGTTTTAGTCCCTCTTTAGTCTCATTTTAGTCCCTCTTTAGTCTCGTTTTAGTCCCTCTTTAGTCTCGTTTTAGTCCCTCTTTAGTCTCGTTTTAGTCCTGTTTTAGTCTCGTTTTAGTCCCTCTTTAGTCTCATTTTAGTCCCTCTTTAGTCTCGTTTTAGTCCTGTTTTAGTCTCGTTTTAATCCCTCTTTAGTCTCGTTTTAGTCCCTCTTTCATCTCGTTTTAGTCCCTCTTTAGTCTC
Source organism: Odontamblyopus rebecca (assembly GCA_030686955.1). Classification (NCBI taxonomy): domain Eukaryota; kingdom Metazoa; phylum Chordata; class Actinopteri; order Gobiiformes; family Gobiidae; genus Odontamblyopus; species Odontamblyopus rebecca. Next base: position 1,600,058 of record CM060675.1, read on the forward strand.
GTTTTAGTCCTGTTTTAGTCTCGTTTTAATCCCTCTTTAGTCTCGTTTTAGTCCCTCTTTAGTCCCTCTTTAGTCTCGTTTTAGTCCCTCTTTAGTCCCTCTTTAGTCTCGTTTTAGTCCCTCTTTAGTCCCGTTTTAGTCCCTCTTTAGTCCCTCTTTAGTCTCGTTTTAGTCCCTCTTTAGTCCCGTTTTAGTCCCTCTTTAGTCTCGTTTTAGTCCCTCTTTAGTCCCGTTTTAGTCCCTCTTTAGTCCCTCTTTAGTCTCGTTTTAGTCCCGCTTTAGTCCCGCTTTAGTCCCTCTTTAGTCCCGTTTTAGTCTCGTTTTAGTCCCTCTTTAGTCCCGTTTTAGTCTCGTTTTAGTCCCTCTTTAGTCTTGTTTTAGTCCCTCTTTAGTCCCGTTTTAGTCTCATTTTAGTCTGGTTTTAGTCCTCCTCGGCTCTGTCATAATTGAATCTCATAATGAGGTTATTAGCATTCCCCTCGTTAGCTTGTAGCCGTTAGCTCGTAGCCGTTAGCTCACTCGGACACCGGGGTAATTAGTCGTTTAATTTGACCTCAATTAAACTCAGGGGACTCTCCAAACGCCGCGCTCTGATTGGACGGCACATTAGCGCCGCGCTCTGATTGGTCCACAGCCTCTCGCTGAAGATCCATGTTTCTTAATCATTTCTTAATATTTTAATTTATCTAAAGGACGAAAAGACGACGACGAGAAGGAGAATTATAATGACCCAGAGGAGGTGTTTAGACCTGGGTTAGACTTGGACTAGGCCTCCTGGTGTGGTCCTGGTTTGGTCCTGGTTTGATCCTGGTTTAGTCCTGGTCTAGTCCTGGTTTAGTCCTGGTCTAGTCCTGGTCTAGTCCTGGTCTAGTCCTGGTTTAGTCCTGGTTTAGTCCTGGTTTAGTCCTGGTTTAGTCCTGGTTTAGTCCTAATTGAATCTTCTTTATGATGAGATTTCAGACTTTATCACTTTCGTCTCCTTTGGTTCTGAGGTTAAACAGCCGAATCTGAGTCTTTACTTGTTTAGGGCCCTGTGTGTGTGTAACGTGTGTGTAACGTGTGTGTGTAACGTGTGTGTAACGTGTGTGTGTAACGTGTGTGTGTAACGTGTGTGTAACGTGTGTGTAACGTGTGTGTGTAACGTGTGTGTGTAACGTGTGTGTAACGTGTGTGTAACGTGTGTGTGTAACGTGTGTGTAACGTGTGTGTAACGTGTGTGTGTAACGTGTGTGTGTAACGTGTGTGTAACGTGTGTGTAACGTGTGTGTGTAACGTGTGTGTGTAACGTGTGTGTAACGTGTGTGTGTAACGTGTGTGTGTGTAACGTGTGTGTAACGTGTGTGTGTAACGTGTGTGTGTAACGTGTGTGTGTGTAACGTGTGTGTAACGTGTGTGTGTAACGTGTGTGTGTAACGTGTGTGTGTGTAACGTGTGTGTGTAACGTGTGTGTGTAACGTGTGTGTGTAACGTGTGTGTGTAACGTGTGTGTGTAACGTGTGAGTATAATGTGTGTGTGTAACGTGTGTGTGTAACGTGTGTGTAACGTGTGTGTGTAACGTGTGAGTGTAACGTGTGTGTAACGTGTGTGTAACGTGTGCGTGTAACGTGTGAGTGTAACGTGTGAGTGTAACGTGTGTGTGTAACGTGTGTGTGTGTAACGTGTGTGTGTGTATCGTGTGTGTGTAACGTGTGTGTGTAACGTGTGTGTGTAACGTGTGTGTAACGTGTGTGTGTGTAACGTGTGTGTGTGTAACGTGTGTGTGTAACGTGTGTGTGTAACGTGTGTGTGTAACGTGTGTGTGTGTAACGTGTGTGTGTAACGTGTGTGTAACGTGTGTGTGTAACGTGTGTGTGTAACGTGTGTGTGTAACGTGTGTGTGTGTGTAACGTGTGAGTGTAACGTGTGTGTGTGTAACGTGTGTGTGTAACGTGTGTGTGTAACGTGTGTGTAACGTGTGTGTGTAACGTGTGAGTGTAACGTGTGTGTGTGTAACGTGTGAGTGTAACGTGTGTGTAACGTGTGTGTGTAACGTGTGTGTGTAACGTGTGTGTGTAACGTGTGAGTATAATGTGTGTGTGTAACGTGTGTGTGTAACGTGTGAGTGTAACGTGTGTGTGTAACGTGTGTGTGTAACGTGTGAGTGTAACGTGTGTGTGTAACGTGTGTGTGTAACGTGTGTGTGTGTAACGTGTGTGTGTGTAACGTGTGTGTGTAACGTGTGTGTAACGTGTGTGTGTAACGTGTGTGTGTGTAACGTGTGAGTGTAACGTGTGTGTGTAATGTGTGAGTGTAACGTGTGTGTAACGTGTGTGTGTAACGTGTGTGTGTAACGTGTGTGTGTGTAACGTGTGTGTAACGTGTGTGTGTAACGTGTGTGTGTAACGTGTGTGTGTAACGTGTGTGTGTAACGTGTGTGTGTAACGTGTGTGTGTAACGTGTGTGTAACGTGTGAGTGTAACGTGTGTGTGTAACGTGTGTGTGTAACGTGTGTGTGTGTAACGTGTGTGTGTAACGTGTGTGTGTGTAACGTGTGCGTGTAACGTGTGCGTGTAACGTGTGCGTGTAACGTGTGTGTGTAACGTGTGAGTGTAACGTGTGTGTGTAACGTGTGTGTGTAACGTGTTTGTGTGTAACGTGTGAGTGTAACGTGTGTGTGTAACGTGTGTGTGTAACGTGTGTGTAACGTGTGAGTGTAACGTGTGTGTGTGTAACGTGTGTGTGTAACGTGTGTGTGTAACGTGTGTGTGTAACGTGTGTGTAACGTGTGTGTAACGTGTGTGTGTGTAACGTGTGTGTGTAACGTGTGCGTGTAACGTGAGCGTCTATCGTGTGTGTAACGTGTGTGTGTAACGTGTGAGTGTAACGTGTGTGTGTAACGTGTGTGTAACGTGTGTGTGTGTAACGTGTGTGTGTAACGTGTGTGTGTAACGTGTGTGTAACGTGTGTGTGTAACGTGTGTAACGTGTGAGAGTAACGTGTGTGTGTGTAACGTGTGTGTGTAACGTGTGTGTAACGTGTGAGTGTAGCGTGTGTGTAACGTGTGTGTGTAACGTGTGTGTGTAACGTGTGTGTGTAACGTGTGTGTAACGTGTGTGTAACGTGTGTGTAACGTGTGTGTGTAACGTGTGTGTGTGTAACGTGTGCGTGTAACGTGTGCGTGTAACGTGTGCGTGTAACGTGTGAGTGTAACGTGTGAGTGTAACGTGTGAGTGTAACGTGTGTGTGTAACGTGTGAGTGTAACGTGTGTGTGTAACGTGTGTGTGTAACGTGTGAGTGTAACGTGTGAGTGTAACGTGTGTGTGTAACGTGTGTGTGTAATGTGTGAGTGTAACGTGTGTGTAACGGGTGTGAGTGAAGTGTGTGTGTAACCTGTGAGTGTAGCGTGTGTGTGTAACGTGTGAGTGTAACGTGTGAGTGTAACGTGTGTGTGTAACGTGTGTGTAACGTGTGTGTCACGTGTGTGTGTCTCGTGTGAGTGTTTCGTGTGTGTGTCTCGTGTGAGTGTAACTTGTGTGTGTAACGTGTGTGTGTAACGTGTGAGTGTAACGTGTGTGTGTAACGTGTGAGTGTAACGTGTGAGTGTAACGTGTGTGTGTAACGTGTGAGTGTAACGTGTGAGTGTAACGTGTGAGTGTAACGTGTGTGTGTAACGTGTGAGTGTAACGTGTGAGTGTAACGTGTGTGTGTAACGTGTGTGTAACGTGTGTGTGTAACGTGTGAGTGTAACGTGTGTGTGTAACGTGTGAGTGTAACGTGTGAGTGTAACGTGTGTGTGTAACGTGTGAGTGTAACGTGTGAGTGTAACGTGTGAGTGTAACGTGTGAGTGTAACGTGTGTGTGTAACGTGTGTGTAACGTGTGTGTGTAACGTGTGAGTGTAACGTGTGTGTGTAACGTGTGAGTGTAACGTGTGAGTGTAACGTGTGTGTGTAACGTGTGTGTGTAACGTGTGTGTGTAACGTGTGTGTGTAACGTGTGTGTGTAACGTGTGTGTGTAACGTGTGTGTTTGTGTTGCAGTGGCTCAGAAGATAGTGTCTCTGAGGAAGAAGCAGCAGCTTTCCATCGGCCCCTGTAAATCTCTGCCCAACTCCCCCTCACACACCGGGACCACGGCCCAGGCCAGCGCCCTGACACAGGTAGAACACTCGCACACCGGGACCACGGCCCAGGCCAGCGCTCTGACACAGGTAGAACACTCGCACACCGGGACCACGGCCCAGGCCAGCGCCCTGACACAGGTAGAACACTCGCACACCGGGACCACGGCCCAGGCCAGCGCCCTGACACAGGTAGAACACTCGCACACCGGGACCACGGCCCAGGCCAGCGCCCTGACACAGGTAGAACACTCGCACACCGGGACCACGGCCCAGGCCAGCGCCCTGACACAGGTAGAACACTCGCACACCGGGACCACGGCCCAGGCCAGCGCTCTGACACAGGTAGAACACTCACACACCGGGACCACGGCCCAGGCCAGCGCCCTGACACAGGTAGAACACTCACACACCGGGACCACGGCCCAGGCCAGCGCCCTGACACAGGTAGAACACACACACCGGGACCACGGCCCAGGCCAGCGCCCTGACACAGGTAGAACACACACACCGGGACCACGGCCCAGGCGGAACACTAATAATCATGATAATAATGATGATAATAATAATATTGTGTTTAGTGTTGTATTTTCTCAGTATTTAGTCGTGTGTTGGACAGTATTTGAATTGTATTGAGTTGATTTATTCTTAGTTTTCAGCTCTTCCTGTGCAGTTTAACATTAACATTTGATCTTCTCACAAACAAAGGGAGATTCTACCTGTTCATATTTGTCCTGTTAAAGAGTTAAACACCTGTGACTGTTATAATGCCTCATACAAACTTCAAAAGTTTATAATTTGACTGACACACAGGCAGAACACTCACACAGCCAGAACACTGACACGGGTAGAACACTCACACAGGTAGA
>CM060675.1:1610025-1625025 GCA_030686955.1 Odontamblyopus rebecca
CTTTAGTCCTGCTTTAGTCCTGCTTTAGTCCTGCTTTAGTCCTGCTTTAGTCCTGCGTTAGTCCTACTTTAGTCCTGCTTTAGTCCTGTGTTAGTCCTGCTTTAGTCCTGCTTTAGTCCTGTGTTAGTCCTGCTTTAGTCCTGCTTTAGTCCTGTGTTAGTCCTGCTTTAGTCCTGCTTTAGTCCTGCTTTAGTCCTGTGTTAGTCCTGCTTTAGTCCTGCTTTAGTCCTGCTTTAGTCCTGTGTTAGTCCTGTGTTAGTCCTGCTTTAGTCCTGGTTTAGTCCTGCTTTAGTCCTGCTTTAGTCCTGGTTTAGTCCTGCTTTAGTCCTGTGTTAGTCCTGTGTTAGTCCTGCTTTAGTCCTGGTTTAGTCCTGCTTTAGTCCTGCGTTAGTCCTGCTTTAGTCCTGCTTTAGTCCTGGTTTAGTCCTGCTTTAGTCCTGCTTTAGTCCTGGTTTAGTCCTGCTTTAGTCCTGGTTTAGTCCTGGTTTAGTCCTGCTTTAGTCCTGCTTTAGTCCTGGTTTAGTCCTGCGTTAGTCCTGTGTTAGTCCTGCTTTAGTCCTGCGTTAGTCCTGTGTTAGTCCTGCTTTAGTCCTGTGTTAGTCCTGTGTTAGTCCTGCTTTAGTCCTGGTTTAGTCCTGCGTTAGTCCTGCTTTAGTCCTGTGTTAGTCCTGCTTTAGTCCTGGTTTAGTCCTGTGTTAGTCCTGGTTTAGTCCTGCTTTAGTCCTGCGTTAGTCCTGGTTTAGTCCTGCTTTAGTCCTGGTTTAGTCCTGCTTTAGTCCTGCGTTAGTCCTGCTTTAGTCCTGCTTTAGTCCTGGTTTAGTCCTGTGTTAGTCCTGCTTTAGTCCTGCTTTAGTCCTGCTTTAGTCCTGGTTTAGTCCTGCGTTAGTCCTGCTTTAGTCCTGGTTTAGTCCTGCTTTAGTCCTGCTTTAGTCCTGGTTTAGTCCTGCGTTAGTCCTGCGTTAGTCCTGCTTTAGTCCTGCTTTAGTCCTGGTTTAGTCCTGGTTTAGTCCTGGTTTAGTCCTGCGTTAGTCCTGCTTTAGTCCTGGTTTAGTCCTGCGTTAGTCCTGCTTTAGTCCTGGTTTAGTCCTGCGTTAGTCCTGCTTTAGTCCTGGTTTAGTCCTGCGTTAGTCCTGCTTTAGTCCTGCTTTAGTCCTGCTTTAGTCCTGGTTTAGTCCTGCGTTAGTCCTGCTTTAGTCCTGCTTTAGTCCTGCTTTAGTCCTGGTTTAGTCCTGCGTTAGTCCTGCTTTAGTCCTGGTTTAGTCCTGGTTTAGTCCTGCTTTAGTCCTGCTTTAGTCCTGGTTTAGTCCTGCTTTAGTCCTGGTTTAGTCCTGCTTTAGTCCTGGTTTAGTCCTGCTTTAGTCCTGCTTTAGTCCTGGTTTAGTCCTGCGTTAGTCCTGCTTTAGTCCTGGTTTAGTCCTGGTTTAGTCCTGGTTTAGTCCTGCTTTAGTCCTGCTTTAGTCCTGGTTTAGTCCTGGTTTAGTCCTGGTTTAGTCCTGCGTTAGTCCTGCTTTAGTCCTGGTTTAGTCCTGCGTTAGTCCTGCTTTAGTCCTGGTTTAGTGCTTCTAAAGTCTCTGAACATGAGCCCTAAATATCTGTAAATAAATCTGTATTTTCTCTGAATGATTCAAACCCGTTTGGACCTGAGGCTTTGTGGTTAGGATCCGGGTTGAACCAGGACTAACCGAGTCCATTTCCTCTTAATTAAAGCCTCGTTAGTGTTTATTTTCTAATGAAGTCTCATTAAGTGGATTAAAGTCTGTGTCTGTGAACCTGAGTCTGATCTGAACTGACGGCTCCTTTACACATGACTCACTGCAGGACGAGACCGGGACGAGACCGGGACTAGACCGGGACTAGACCGGGACTAAAACAGGACGTCATCATTGGCGTCGTTGTGAATCTCATCAATATTAAAGTCTCTTCATGTGAGTTTGTGTCGTCGAGTTTCCTCAAACAGATTTTTCCTTTAGCCCTGGTTTAGACCCAATTTAGGCCCGGTTTAGTCCTGGTTTAGTCCTGGTCCAGTCCTGGTCCAGTCCTGGTCCAGTCCTGGTCCAGTCCTGGTCCAGTCCTGGTCCAGTTCCAGTCCAGTCCTCTCTGAAGTCTCTCAGTCGGTCATTACTGTCGCCGTTGTGGCGTCGTCTTCGTAAACTCGTCTGTTTATTATCTGAGCGACTCTACTGAGCGCGCTCCGTAGGTCAGCGGCCCCGCCCCCGGGTCACATGACTCCTCTCCTCGTTAGCGCGTTAGCTCGTTAGCGCTGAGTGTCTGTGTGATGGAGCAGAGTGTTTCCCGCCTCCTGAACACGCTCGTTAGCATCCGCTCTTAACGAGGTCCTTAACGAGGGCGGAGTCCGGACTCAACCAGGTCCTAATGAAGTCTGGACCGACCTGGACCACAGGCCGGAGAGAGACCACAGAGGGGACCTGGGACTGAGATCTGAGACCAGACCGGGTCCAGACCGCGTCCAGACCGGGTCCAGACCGGGTCCAGACTGGTGTTTCTGGGGGTTTCTCATTAAGGCCAATTAAAAAGAACAGAGCTGATTTAGAGGCACTTAAAACATGAGCCGTTTATTTACCCCACGCATAAATCTGCATCTCATTATCCAGGCCGCACAGGTCCAGCTTTAGACCGGCTTTAGACCGGCTTTAGACCGGCTTTAGACCGGCTTTAGACCGGCTTTAGACCGGCTTTAGACTTGACTTTAGTCCTGGTTTAGTCCTGGTTTAGACCTGGTTTAGTCCTGGTTTAGTTCTGGTTTAGACCTGGTTTAGACCTGGTTTAGACCTAGTTTAGACACAGTTTAGACCCGGTTTAGACCCGGTTTAGTCCTGGTTTAGACCCAGTTTAGACCCGGTTTAGTCCTGGTTTAGACCCGGTTTAGACCCGGTTTAGTCCTGGTTTAGACCCCGTTTAGACCTGGTTTAGACCTGGTTTAGACCCGGTTTAGACCCGGTTTAGACCCGGTTTAGACCTGGTTTAGACCCGGTTTAGACCCGGTTTAGACCTGGTTTAGACCTGGTTTAATCCTGGTTTAGACACAGTTAGGCCCAGTTTAGACCCGGTTTAGACCCGGTTTAGACCCGGTTTAGACCCGGTTTAGACCCGGTTTAGACCCGGTTTAGACCTGGTTTTGCTCTGGTCACTTTGGGGATTGTTAATGAAATAAAATGGAGGAAAGTCATAATTTTCAGCTCATTAGATTTGATTCATTTAAAACCAGAATTAATTAGATCTGATCCATAAATCAGAGAAGCCCCAACGCATCCGTCTGAGACCGGGACTAAACCAGGACTAAAGAGGGACTAAACCAGGACTAAACCAGGACTAAAGAGGGACTAAAGAGGGACTAAACCAGGACTAAAGAGGGACTAAACCAGGACTAAACCAGGACTAAAGAGGGACTAAACCAGGACTAAAGAGGGACTAAACCAGGACTAAACCAGGACTAAAGAGGGACTAAAGAGGGACTAAACCAGGACTAAAGAGGGACTAAACCAGGACTAAAGAGGGACTAAAGAGGGACTAAAGAGGGACTAAACCAGGACTAAAGAGGGACTAAAGAGGGACTAAACCAGGACTAAAGAGGGACTAAACCAGGACTAAAGAGGGTCTAAACCAGGTCTAAAGAGGGACTAAAGAGGGACTAAACCAGGTCTAAAGAGGGACTAAACCAGGTCTAAAGAGGGACTAAAGAGGGACTAAACCAGGTCTAAAGAGGGACTAAACCAGGTCTAAAGAGGGACTAAAGAGGAACTAAACCAGGTCTAAAGAGGGACTAAACCAGGTCTAAAGAGGGACTAAAGAGGGACTAAACCAGGTCTAAAGAGGGACTAAAGAGGGACTAAAGAGCTACTAAAGAGGGACTAAAGAGGGACTAAACCACGTCTAAAGAGGGACTAAAGAGGGACTAGACCAGGACTAAAGAGGGACTAAACCAGGACTTAAACTGGGACTAAAACAGGACTAGAGTCGGTCTAAACCAGATCTTACTCAGTTTTAAACCAGAACTTGTTTTTCAGGACTTTTTGAGAACTGATTCAGGTCTAAACCAGGACTATCCCAGGATTCTGTTTTAGATCTAAAGCAGGACTCTGGTTCAGGTCTCAGGTCCTGATCTGGTTCAGGTCTCAGATCATGTCTCAGATCCAGGTCCCGGTCTCAGATCAGGTCCTGGTCTCAGGTCCTGGTCTCAGATCCAGATCCTGGTCTCAGATCCTGGTCTCAGATTCTGGTCTCAGATCCAGGTCCTGGTCTCAGATCCTGGCCTCAGATCCAGGTCCTGGTCTCAGATTAGGTCTCAAATCCAGGTCCTGGTCTCAGATCAGGTCTCAGATCCAGGTCCTGGTCTCAGATCAGGTTTCAGATCAGGTCTCAGATCAGGTCCTGGTCTCAGATCAGGTCCTGGGGGGGGTAATTTCACGGCTGGCTGTAAACGCTCTCGGAGCCGCTCCATTTCACTCTCTGCGTTTAATCCAATTACAGCGACTCTAATTAAGATCACGAATATTAACGAGTGTGTTAACGAGCTCCGCCCACCGCCTCGTTAGGCCGACTCCGCTCAAGCCTGTGCCTTTCTGTGAGAGCGGGGTTTATTTTACCACATTTACCCCACGAGCCGACTCACAGGGAGGCCATCTGACACAGGGAGGGCATCTGACACAGGGGAGGGCATCTGATACAGGGGAGGGCATCTGACACAGGGAGGGCATCTGACACAGGGAGGGCATCTGACACAGGGAGGGCATCTGACACACAGGGAGGGCATCTGACACACAGGGAGGGCATCTGACACACAGGGAGGGCATCTGACACACAGGGAGGGCATCTGACACACGGGGAGGGCATCTGACACACGGGGAGGGCATCTGATACAGGGGAGGGCATCTGACACAGGGAGGACATCTGACACACAGGGAGGGCATCTGACACAGGGAGGGCATCTGACACAGGGGGGGCATCTGATACAGGGGAGGGCATCTGACACACGGGGAGGGCATCTGACACAGGGAGGGCATCTGACACAGGGAGGGCATCTGACACACGGGGAGGGCATCTGATACAGGGGAGGGCATCTGACACACGGGGAGGGCATCTGACACACAGGGAGGGCATCTGACACACAGGGAGGGCATCTGACACACAGGGAGGGCATCTGACACACAGGGAGGGCATCTGACACACAGGGAGGGCATCTGACACAGGGGAGGGCATCTGACACAGGGGAGGGCATCTGACACAGGGGAGGGCATCTGACACAGGGGGAGGGCATCTGACACAGGGGAGGGCATCTGACACAGGGGGAGGGCATCTGACACAGGGGGAGGGCATCTGACACAGGGGAGGGCATCTGACACAGGTCCTGTCCAGGTCTGGTCTCAGGTCTTGGGTCATTGATGAGTTTAGAATCTGATCTGAACTCATCTATCACAAAGACCCGGGTTCAGACCTGGTTTAGTCCTGGTTCAGACCTGGTTCAGACCTGGTTCAGACCTGGTTCAGACCTGGTTCAGACCTGGTTCAGACCTGGTTTAGTCCTGGTTCAGACCTGGTTTAGTCCTGGTTCAGACCTGGTTTAGTCCTGGTCTTATCTCAGTTGTGTAATTGCTGTTATCGCTCCATCTCTCGATTAGACCCCCTTTAGTCCGCTTTGAGACCGCACTTAGACCGGGTCCGGCCCCTGTCTGCTCCGGACAAAGACCCCAAACAAAACCGGGTCCAGAGCCGGACCGACAGGACTCCCATGATGCTTTGTGGCGGTGTCAGTGCGACAGACGAGGGTCGTTTATCATCAGGACACGAGGACAAAGAGCAAAAACCTCCAGCCGCAAACTTCACTGTGCACAGATCCTAGACCAGGACTAGACCAGGACTAGACCAGGACTAAACCAGGACTAGACCAGGACTAAACCAGGTCTAAACCAGGTCTAAACCAGGTCTAGACCAGGACTAGACCAGGACTAGACCAGGACTAGACCAGGACTAGACCAGGACTAAACCAGGACTAAACCAGGACTAGACCTGGACTAAACCAGGTCTAAACCAGGTCTAGACCAGGTCTAGACCAGGACTAGACCAGGACTAGACCAGGACTAGACCAGGACTAGACCAGGTCTAAACCAGGACTAGACCAGGTCTAAACCAGGACTAAACCAGGACTAGACCAGGACTAAACCAGGTCTAAACCAGGACTAAAGCAGGACTAAACCAGGACTAAACCAGGTCTAAACCAGGACTAGACCAGGACTAGACCAGGACTGAACCTGGACTGAACCTGGACTGAACCTGGACTGAACCAGGACCAGGTCTACACCAGGCCTAGAGCGGGTCTGGGTCTGGTCCGTGTTCTTAAATCTGCGTGTGGTCTAATCTTTCTCTTAAATGAGTCGTTTTGTGTCGTGTTCCGAGTGAAAAATGGAGTAAAAAAGGTCACGTTCCCAAAGGCGGGAATTCTGCAGCACATCAGTAACTCCGACTCCTCCGATCCTCACCCGGACCGCCGATAAATCTGACCCGGACCGCCGATAAATCTGACCCGGAGTCCAAACATGAGACAGACCTGCAGTTTCAGACCTGGTTTAGTCCCGGTTTAGTCCTGGTTTAGTCCTGGTTTAGTCCTGCTTTAGTCCTGCTTTAGTCCCGGTTTAGTCCTGCTTTAGTCCTGGTTTAGTCCTGCTTTAGTCCTGGTTTAGTCCTGGTTTAGTCCTGCTTTAGTCCTGGTTTAGTCCTGGTTTAGTCCTGCTTTAGTCCTGCTTTAGTCCTGGTTTAGTCCTGGTTTAGTCCCGATTTAGTCCCGGTTTAGTCCCGGTTTAGTCCCGGTTTAGTCCTGCTTTAGTCCTGCTTTAGTCCCGGTTTAGTCCCGCTTTAGTCCTGGTTTAGTCCTGCTTTAGTCCTGGTTAAGTCCTGGTTTAGTCCTGCTTTAGTCCTAGTTTAGTCCTGGTTTAGTCCTGCTTTAGTCCTGGTTTAGTCCTGCTTTAGTCCTGGTTTAGTCCTGCTTTAGTCCTGCTTTAGTCCTGATTTAGTCCTGCTTTAGTCCTGGTTTAGTCCTGATTTAGTCCTGGTTTAGTCCTGGTTTAGTCCTGGTTTAGTCCTGCTTTAGTCCTGGTTAAGTCCTGGTTTAGTCCTGCTTTAGTCCTAGTTTAGTCCTGGTTTAGTCCTGCTTTAGTCCTGGTTTAGTGCTGGTTTAGTCCAGGTTTAGTCCAGGTTTAGTCCTGGTTTAGTCCTGGTTTAGTCCAGATTTAGTCCTGCTTTAGTCCTGCTTTAGTCCTGGTTTAGTCCTGCTTTAGTCCTGCTTTAGTCCTGCTTTAGTCCTGCTTTAGTCCTGCTTTAGTCCTGCTTTAGTCCTGCTTTAGTCCCGGTTTAGTCCTGCTTTAGTCCTGCTTTAGTCCTGCTTTAGTCCTGCTTTAGTCCTGGTTTGGTCCTGGTTTAGTCCTGCTTTAGTCCTGCTTTAGTCCTGCTTTAGTCCTGCTTTAGTCCTGCTTTAGTCCTGGTTTAGTCCTGCTTTAGTCCTGGTTTAGTCCTGGTTTAGTCCTGCTTTAGTCCTGGTTTAGTCCTGGTTTAGTCCTGGTTCAGTCCTGGTTTAGTCCTGGTTTAGTCCTGCTTTAGTCCTGGTTTAGTCCTGCTTTAGTCCTGGTTTAGTCCTGCTTTAGTCCTGATTTAGTCCTGCTTTAGTCCTGCTTTAGTCCTGCTTTAGTCCTGCTTTAGTCCTGCTTTAGTCCTGGTTTGGTCCTGCTTTAGTCCTGGTTTAGTCCTGCTTTAGTCCTGTTTCAGTCCTGGTTTAGTCCTGGTTTGGTCCTGGTTTAGTCCTGCTTTAGTCCTGCTTTAGTCCTGGTTTAGTCCTGCTTTAGTCCTGCTTTAGTCCTGCTTTAGTCCTTGTTTAGTCCTGGTTTAGTCCTGGTTTAGTCCTGGTTCAGTCCTGGTTCAGTCCTGGTTTAGTCCTGGTTTAGTCCTGGTTTAGTCCTGGTTCAGTCCTGGTTCAGTCCTGGTTTAGTCCTGGTTTAGTACTGGTTCAGTCCTGGTTTAGTCCTGGTTCAGTCCTGGTTTAGTCCTGGTTTAGTCCTGGTTTAGTCCTGGTTCAGTCCTGGTTTAGTCCTGGTTCAGTCCTGGTTTAGTCCTGGTTTAGTCCTGGTTTAGTCCTGGTTTAGTCCTGGTTTAGTCCTGGTTCAGTCCTGGTTCAGTCCTGGTTCAGTCCTGGTTCAGTCCTGGTTTAGTCCTGGTTCAGTCCTGGTTTAGTCCTGCTTTAGTCCTGCTTTAGTCCTGCTTTAGTCCTGCTTTAGTCCTGGTTTGGTCCTGGTTTAGTCCTGGTTTAGTCCTGGTTTAGTCCTGGTTTAGTCCTGGTTTAGTCCTGGTTTAGTCCTGGTTTAGTCCTGGTTTAGTCCTGGTTCAGTCCTGGTTCAGTCCTGGTTTAGTACTGGTTCAGTCCTGGTTTAGTCCTGGTTAAGTCCTGGTTTAGTCCTGGTTTAGTCCTGGTTTAGTCTTGGTGTAGTCCTGGTTTAGTCCTGGTTCATTCCTGGTTTAGCACTGGTTCAGTCCTGGTTTAGTCCTGGTTCAGTCCTGGTTTAGTCCTGGTTTAGTCCTGGTTTAGTCCTGGTTTAGTCCTGGTTCAGTCCTGGTTCAGTCCTGGTTCAGTCCTGGTTCAGTCCTGGTTTAGTCCTGGTTTAGTCCTGCTTTAGTCCTGCTTTAGTCCTGCTTTAGTCCTGCTTTAGTCCTGGTTTAGTCCTGGTTTAGTCCTGGTTCAGTCCTGGTTTAGTCCTGGTTCAGTCCTGGTTTAGTCCTGGTTTAGTCCTGGTTTAGTCCTGGTTTAGTCCTGGTTCAGTCCTGGTTTAGTCCTGGTTTAGTCCTGCTTTAGTCCTGCTTTAGTCCTGCTTTAGTCCTGCTTTAGTCCTGCTTTAGTCCTGGTTTGGTCCTGGTTTAGTCCTGCTTTAGTCCTGCTTTAGTCCTGCTTTAGTCCTGCTTTAGTCCTGGTTTAGTCCTGGTTTAGTCCTGGTTTAGTCCTGGTTTAGTCCTGGTTCAGTCCTGGTTTAGTCCTGGTTTAGTCCTGGTTTAGTCCTGGTTTAGTCCTGGTTTAGTCCTGGTTCAGTCCTGGTTTAGTCCTGGTTTAGTCCTGGTTTAGTCCTGGTTTAGTCCTGGTTCAGTCCTGGTTTAGTCCTGGTTCAGTCCTGGTTTAGTCCTGGTTTAGTCCTGGTTTAGTCCTGGTTTAGTCCTGGTTTAGTCCTGGTTCAGTCCTGGTTCAGTCCTGGTTTAGTCCTGGTTTAGTACTGGTTCAGTCCTGGTTTAGTCCTGGTTCAGTCCTGGTTTAGTCCTGGTTTAGTCCTGGTTTAGTCCTGGTTTAGTCCTGGTTCAGTCCTGGTTTAGTCCTGGTTCAGTCCTGGTTTAGTCCTGCTTTAGTCCTGCTTTAGTCCTGGTTTAGTCCTGGTTTAGTCCTGGTTTAGTCCTGGTTTAGTCCTGCTTTAGTCCTGGTTTAGTCCTGCTTTAGTCCTGGTTTAGTCCTGGTTTAGTCCTGGTTTAGTCCTGGTTTAGTCCTGGTTTAGTCCTGCTTTAGTCCTGGTTTAGTCCTGGTTTAGTCCTGGTTTAGTCCTGCTTTAGTCCTGGTTTAGTCCTGGTTTAGTCCTGGTTTAGTCCTGCTTTAGTCCTGCTTTAGTCCTGGTTTAGTCCTGCTTTAGTCCTGGTTTAGTCCTGATTTAGTCCTGGTTTAGTCCTGGTTTAGTCCTGGTTTTGTCCTGCTTTAGTCCTGGTTTAGTCCTGGTTTAGTCCTGGTTTAGTCCTGGTTTAGTCCTGGTTTAGTCCTGGTTTAGTCCTGCTTTAGTCCTGGTTTAGTCCTGCTTTAGTCCTGGTTTAGTCCTGGTTTAGTCCTGCTTTAGTCCTGGTTTAGTCCTGGTTTAGTCCTGGTTTAGTCCTGGTTTAGTCCTGGTTTAGTCCTGCTTTAGTCCTGGTTTAGTCCTGGTTTAGTCCTGCTTTAGTCCTGGTTTAGTCCTGGTTTAGTCCTGGTTTAGTCCTGGTTTAGTCCTGGTTTAGTCCTGCTTTAGTCCTGGTTTAGTCCTGGTTTAGTCCTGCTTTAGTCCTGGTTTAGTCCTGGTTTAGTCCTGGTTTAGTCCTGGTTTAGTCCTGCTTTAGTCCTGGTTTAGTCCTGGTTTAGTCCTGCTTTAGTCCTGGTTTAGTCCTGCTTTAGTCCTGGTTTAGTCCTGGTTTAGTCCTGCTTTAGTCCTGGTTTAGTCCTGGTTTAGTCCTGGTTTAGTCCTGCTTTAGTCCTGGTTTAGTCCTGGTTTAGTCCTGGTTTAGTCCTGGTTTAGTCCTGCTTTAGTCCTGGTTTAGTCCTGGTTTAGTCCTGGTTTAGTCCTGGTTTAGTCCTGCTTTAGTCCTGCTTTAGTCCTGGTTTAGTCCTGCTTTAGTCCTGGTTTAGTCCTGCTTTAGTCCTGGTTTAGTCCTGGTTTAGTCCTGGTTTAGTCCTGCTTTAGTCCTGGTTTAGTCCTGGTTTAGTCCTGGTTTAGTCCTGCTTTAGTCCTGGTTTAGTCCTGGTTTAGTCCTGGTTTAGTCCTGGTTTAGTCCTGCTTTAGTCCTGCTTTAGTCCTGGTTTAGTCCTGCTTTAGTCCTGGTTTAGTCCTGCTTTAGTCCTGGTTTAGTCCTGGTTTAGTCCTGGTTTAGTCCTGCTTTAGTCCTGCTTTAGTCCTGCTTTAGTCCTGGTTTAGTCCTGGTTTAGTCCTGCTTTAGTCCTGGTTTAGTCCTGCTTTAGTCCTGGTTTAGTCCTGGTTTAGTCCTGCTTTAGTCCTGCTTTAGTCCTGGTTTAGTCCTGGTTTAGTCCTGCTTTAGTCCTGGTTTAGTCCTGGTTTAGTCCTGGTTTAGTCCTGGTTTAGTCCTGGTTTAGTCCTGGTTTAGTCCTGGTTTAGTCCTGCTTTAGTCCTGCTTTAGTCCTGGTTTAGTCCTGCTTTAGTCCTGGTTTAGTCCTGCTTTAGTCCTGCTTTAGTCCTGGTTTAGTCCTGGTTTAGTCCTGGTTTAGTCCTGGTTTAGTCCTGGTTTAGTCCTGGTTTAGTCCTGCTTTAGTCCTGGTTTAGTCCTGCTTTAGTCCTGGTTTAGTCCTGCTTTAGTCCTGGTTTAGTCCTGCTTTAGTCCTGCTTTAGTCCTGCTTTAGTCCTGCTTTAGTCCTGCTTTAGTCCTGGTTTAGTCCTGGTTTAGTCCTGCTTTAGTCCTGGTTTAGTCCTGGTTTAGTCCTGCTTTAGTCCTGGTTTAGTCCTGCTTTAGTCCTGCTTTAGTCCTGCTTTAGTCCTGCTTTAGTCCTGCTTTAGTCCTGCTTTAGTCCTGGTTTAGTCCTGGTTTAGTCCTGCTTTAGTCCTGGTTTAGTCCTGGTTTAGTCCTGGTTTAGTCCTGCTTTAGTCCTGGTTTAGTCCTGGTTTAGTCCTGGTTTAGTCCTGGTTTAGTCCTGCTTTAGTCCTGCTTTAGTCCTGGTTTAGTCCTGGTTTAGTCCTGGTTTAGTCCTGCTTTAGTCCTGGTTTAGTCCTGGTTTAGTCCTGCTTTAGTCCTGGTTTAGTCCTGGTTTAGTCCTGCTTTAGTCCTGCTTTAGTCCTGGTTTAGTCCTGGTTTAGTCCTGGTTTAGTCCTGCTTTAGTCCTGGTTTAGTCCTGGTTTAGTCCTGCTTTAGTCCTGGTTTAGTCCTGGTTTAGTCCTGCTTTAGTCCTGGTTTAGTCCTGGTTTAGTCCTGCTTTAGTCCTGGTTTAGTCCTGGTTTAGTCCTGCTTTAGTCCTGCTTTAGTCCTGGTTTAGTCCTGGTTTAGTCCTGGTTTAGTCCTGCTTTAGTCCTGCTTTAGTCCTGGTTTAGTCCTGGTTTAGTCCTGGTTTAGTCCTGCTTTAGTCCTGGTTTAGTCCTGCTTTAGTCCTGCTTTAGTCCTGGTTTAGTCCTGCTTTAGTCCTGGTTTAGTCCTGCTTTAGTCCTGGTTTAGTCCTGGTTTAGTCCTGCTTTAGTCCTGGTTTAGTCCTGGTTTAGTCCTGCTTTAGTCCTGCTTTAGTCCTGGTTTAGTCCTGGTTTAGTCCTGGTTTAGTCCTGCTTTAGTCCTGGTTTAGTCCTGGTTTAGTCCTGCTTTAGTCCTGGTTTAGTCCTGGTTTAGTCCTGCTTTAGTCCTGGTTTAGTCCTGGTTTAGTCCTGCTTTAGTCCTGGTTTAGTCCTGGTTTAGTCCTGCTTTAGTCCTGGTTTAGTCCTGGTTTAGTCCTGCTTTAGTCCTGGTTTAGTCCTGCTTTAGTCCTGGTTTAGTCCTGGTTTAGTCCTGGTTTAGTCCTGGTTTAGTCCTGCTTTAGTCCTGGTTTAGTCCTGGTTTAGTCCTGGTTTAGTCCTGGTTTAGTCCTGGTTTAGTCCTGCTTTAGTCCTGGTTTAGTCCTGGTTTAGTCCTGCTTTAGTCCTGGTTTAGTCCTGGTTTAGTCCTGGTTTAGTCCTGCTTTAGTCCTGCTTTAGTCCTGGTTTAGTCCTGGTTTAGTCCTGCTTTAGTCCTGGTTTAGTCCTGGTTTAGTCCTGGTTTAGTCCTGGTTTAGTCCTGCTTTAGTCCTGCTTTAGTCCTGGTTTAGTCCTGGTTTTGTCCTGGTTTTGTCCTGGTTTAGTCCTGGTTTAGTCCTGGTTTAGTCCTGGTTTAGTCCTGGTTTAGTCCTGCTTTAGTCCTGGTTTAGTCCTGCTTTAGTCCTGGTTTAGTCCTGGTTTAGTCCTGGTTTAGTCCTGGTTTAGTCCTGCTTTAGTCCTGCTTTAGTCCTGGTTTAGTCCTGGTTTAGTCCTGGTTTAGTCCTGCTTTAGTCCTGGTTTAGTCCTGGTTTAGTCCTGCTTTAGTCCTGGTTTAGTCCTGCTTTAGTCCTGGTTTAGTCCTGCTTTAGTCCTGGTTTAGTCCTGGTTTAGTCCTGCTTTAGTCCTGGTTTAGTCCTGGTTTAGTCCTGCTTTAGTCCTGCTTTAGTCCTGGTTTAGTCCTGGTTTAGTCCTGGTTTAGTCCTGCTTTAGTCCTGGTTTAGTCCTGGTTTAGTCCTGCTTTAGTCCTGGTTTAGTCCTGGTTTAGTCCTGCTTTAGTCCTGGTTTAGTCCTGGTTTAGTCCTGCTTTAGTCCTGGTTTAGTCCTGGTTTAGTCCTGCTTTAGTCCTGGTTTAGTCCTGGTTTAGTCCTGCTTTAGTCCTGGTTTAGTCCTGCTTTAGTCCTGGTTTAGTCCTGGTTTAGTCCTGGTTTAGTCCTGGTTTAGTCCTGCTTTAGTCCTGGTTTAGTCCTGGTTTAGTCCTGGTTTAGTCCTGGTTTAGTCCTGGTTTAGTCCTGCTTTAGTCCTGGTTTAGTCCTGGTTTAGTCCTGCTTTAGTCCTGGTTTAGTCCTGGTTTAGTCCTGGTTTAGTCCTGCTTTAGTCCTGCTTTAGTCCTGGTTTAGTCCTGGTTTAGTCCTGGTTTAGTCCTGCTTTAGTCCTGGTTTAGTCCTGGTTTAGTCCTGGTTTAGTCCTGGTTTAGTCCTGCTTTAGTCCTGCTTTAGTCCTGGTTTAGTCCTGGTTTTGTCCTGGTTTAGTCCTGGTTTAGTCCTGCTTTAGTCCTGCTTTAGTCCTGGTTTAGTCCTGGTTTAGTCCTGGTTTAGTCCTGGTTTAGTCCTGGTTTAGTCCTGGTTTAGTTCTGGTCTTGTACAGTTCTGATCACAGATGTTGAGTTTTCTTTGATAAATTTCATTTAAAGGTCAAACTCCTGAAGGCAAAATATGAACTGAGACCAGGACTGAGACCAGGACTGAGACCAGGACTGAGACCAGGACTGAGACCAGGACTGAGACCAGGTCTGAGACCAGGACTGAGACCAGGACTGAGACCAGGTCTGAGACCAGGTCTGAGACCAGGACTGAGACCAGGACTGAGACCAGGTCTGAGACCAGGACTGAGACCAGGACTGAGACCAGGACTGAGACCAGGTCTGAGACCAGGACTGAGACCAGGTCTGAGACCAGGACTGAGACCAGGACTGAGACCAGGTCTGAGACCAGGACTGAGACCAGGTCTGAGACCAGGTCTGAGACCAGGTCTGAGACCAGGTCTGAGACCAGGTCTGAGACCAGGACTGAGACCAGGACTAAGGACAGAGGGCTGTGTGTTCTCTCTTCTGTTTGGTCTTTTCCTTCTGATCATTTGTCCTGATTCTGAGACAGTTTGTCCATGACTCCTCCTGTCTGCTCTCCTCCCTCTCCTCTTTATTTTCTCTCCTTTCCTCTCTCCTTTCCTCTCTCCTTTCCTCTCTCGTCTCCCCTCTCCTTTCCTCTGTCGTCTCCTCGGTCTCCTCGGTCTCCTCGGTCTCTCTGGTGTGTGGTCTTTGAACAGAAAACAGATGACGGCGTTTACAGTTTGAAAAATGACACGTATTAAACGCCGACAAGATTCAATTATGGAACAAATCACCTGTCGGGTCCCAGAGATGGATCTGAACCGGTCTAACTCCGGTCTAGCACCTGTCGGGTCCCAGAGATGGATCTGAACCGGTCTAACTCCGGTCTAGCACCTGTCGGGTCCCAGAGATGGATCTGAACCGGTCTAACTCCGGTCTAGCACCTGTCGGGTCCCAGAGATGGATCTGAACCGGTCTAACTCCGGTCTAGCACCTGTCGGGTCCCAGAGATGGATCTGAACCGGTCTAACTCCGGTCTAGCACCTGTCGGGTCCCAGAGATGGATCTGAACCGGTCTAACTCCGGTCTAGCTCCGGTCTGGACGGGTTCAGGGAGGATCTGAACCAGACTAAAGCTTCGTGTGTAGTGTGTGTGTGTGAGTGTGTGTATAGTGTGTGTCTATAGTGTATAGTGTGTGTAGAGTGTGTGTAGAGTGTGTGTATATAGTGTGTATAGTGTGTGTAGAGTGTGTGTATAGTGTGTGTAGAGTGTGTGTATATAGTGTGTATAGTGTGTATAGTGTGTGTGTATAGTGTGTGTATAGTGTGTGTAGAGTGTGTGTAGTGTGTGTGTATAGTGTGTGTGTATAGTGTGTGTATAGTGTGTGTATAGTGTGTGTATAGTGTGTGTGTATAGTGT
>CM060675.1:1630025-1637525 GCA_030686955.1 Odontamblyopus rebecca
CACCTAAGACACACTACCACCCCAGCCTCCACCTAAGACACACTACCACCCCAGCCTCCACCTAAGACACACTACCACCCCAGCCTCCACCTAAGACACACTACCACCCCAGCCTCCACGTAAGACACACTACCACCCCAGCCTCCACCTAAGACACACTACCACCCCAGCCTCCACCTAAGACACACTACCACCCCAGCCTCCACCTAAGACACACTACCACCCCAGCCTCCACGTAAGACACACTACCACCCCAGCCTCCACCTAAGACACACTACCACCCCAGCCTCCACCTAAGACACACTACCACCCCAGCCTCCACCTAAGACACACTACCACCCCAGCCTCCACCTAAGACACACTACCACCCCAGCCTCCATGTAAGACACACTACCACCCCAGCCTCCACCTAAGACACACTACCACCCCAGCCTCCACCTAAGACACACTACCACCCCAGCCTCCACCTAAGACACACTACCACCCCAGCCTCCACCTAAGACACACTACCACCCCAGCCTCCATGTAAGACACACTACCACCCCAGCCTCCACCTAAGACACACTACCACCCCAGCCTCCACCTAAGACACACTACCACCCCAGCCTCCACCTAAGACACACTACCACCCCAGCCTCCACCTAAGACACACTACCACCCCAGCCTCCACCTAAGACACACTACCACCCCAGCCTCCACCTAAGACACACTACCACCCCAGCCTCCATGTAAGACACACTACCACCCCAGCCTCCACCTAAGACACACTACCACCCCAGCCTCCACCTAAGACACACTACCACCCCAGCCTCCACCTAAGACACACTACCACCCCAGCCTCCACCTAAGACACACTACCACCCCAGCCTCCATGTAAGACACACTACCACCCCAGCCTCCACCTAAGACACACTACCACCCCAGCCTCCACCTAAGACACACTACCACCCCAGCCTCCACCTAAGACACACTACCACCCCAGCCTCCACCTAAGACACACTACCACCCCAGCCTCCACCTAAGACACACTACCACCCCAGCCTCCACCTAAGACACACTACCACCCCAGCCTCCATGTAAGACACACTACCACCCCAGCCTCCACCTAAGACACACTACCACCCCAGCCTCCATGTAAGACACACTACCACCCCAGCCTCCACCTAAGACACACTACCACCCCAGCCTCCACCTAAGACACACTACCACCCCAGCCTCCACCTAAGACACACTACCACCCCAGCCTCCACCTAAGACACACTACCACCCCAGCCTCCACCTAAGACACACTACCACCCCAGCCTCCATGTAAGACACACTACCACCCCAGCCTCCACCTAAGACACACTACCACCCCAGCCTCCACCTAAGACACACTACCACCCCAGCCTCCATGTAAGACACACTACCACCCCAGCCTCCATGTAAGACACACTACCAGCCTCCACCTAAGACACTTTTAAGACCATCACTACCACCAGCCTCCACCTAAGACACATTTAAGACCATCACTACCACCAGCCTCCACGTAAGACACATTTAAGACCATCACTAACACCACCCTCCACCTAAGACACATTTAAGAGAATCACTACCACCCCAGCCTCCACCTAAGACACATTTAAGACCATCACTACCACCAGCCTCCACCTAAGACACATTTAAGACCATCACTACCACCAGCCTCCACCTAAGACACATTTAAGACCATCACTACCACCAGCCTCCACGTAAGACACATTTAAGACCATCACTAACACCACCCTCCACCTAAGACACATCACTACCACCAGCCTCCACCTAAGACACATTTAAGACCATCACTACCACACCAGCCTCCACCTAAGACACATTTAAGACCATCACTACCACACCAGCCTCCACCTAAGACACATTTAAGACCATCACTACCACCAGCCTCCACCTAAGACACATTTAAGACCATCACTACCACCAGCCTCCACCTAAGACACATTTAAGACCATCACTACCACCAGCCTCCACCTAAGACACATTTAAGACCATCACTACCACCAGCCTCCACCTAAGACACATTTAAGACCATCACTACCACCAGCCTCCACCTAAGACACATTTAAGACCATCACTACCACCAGCCTCCACCTAAGACACATTTAAGACCATCACTACCACCAGCCTCCACCTAAGACACATTTAAGACCATCACTACCACCAGCCTCCACCTAAGACACATTTAAGACCATCACTACCACCAGCCTCCACCTAAGACACATTTAAGACCATCACTACCACCAGCCTCCACCTAAGACACATTTAAGACCATCACTACCACCAGCCTCCACCTAAGACACATTTAAGACCATCACTACCACCAGCCTCCACCTAAGACACATTTAAGACCATCACTACCACCAGCCTCCACCTAAGACACATTTAAGACCATCACTACACATTTAAGACCATCACTACCACCAGCCTCCACCTAAGACACATTTAAGACCATCACTACCACACCAGCCTCCACCTAAGACACATTTAAGACCATCACTACCACCAGCCTCCACCTAAGACACATTTAAGACCATCACTACCACCCCAGCCTCCACCTAAGACACATTTAAGACCATCACTACCACCAGCCTCCACATAAGACACATTTAAGACCATCACTACCACCCCAGCCTCCACCTAAGACACATTTAAGACCATCACTACCACCAGCCTCCACCTAAGACACATTTAAGACCATCACTACCACCAGCCTCCACCTAAGACACATTTAAGACCATCACTACCACCAGCCTCCACCTAAGACACATTTAAGACCATCACTACCACCAGCCTCCACCTAAGACACATTTAAGACCATCACTACCACCAGCCTCCACCTCACTACACCTAAGACACATTTAAGACCATCACTACCACCAGCCTCCACCTAAGACACATTTAAGACCATCACTACCACCAGCCTCCACGTAAGACACATTTAAGACCATCACTACCACCCCAGCCTCCACCTAAGACACATTTAAGACCATCACTACCACCAGCCTCCACCTAAGACACATTTAAGACCATCACTACCACCAGCCTCCACCTAAGACACATTTAAGACCATCACTACCACCAGCCTCCACGTAAGACACATTTAAGACCATCACTACCACCAGCCTCCACCTAAGACACATTTAAGACCATCACTACCACCCCAGCCTCCACCTAAGACACATTTAAGACCATCACTACCACCAGCCTCCACCTAAGACACATTTAAGACCATCACTACCACCAGCCTCCACCTAAGACACATTTAAGACCATCACTACCACCAGCCTCCACCTAAGACACATTTAAGACCATCACTACCACCAGCCTCCACGTAAGACACATTTAAGACCATCACTACCACCAGCCTCCACCTAAGACACATTTAAGACCATCACTACCACACCAGCCTCCACATAAGACACATTTAAGACCATCACTACCACCAGCCTCCACGTAAGACACATTTAAGACCATCACTACCACCCCAGCCTCCACCTAAGACACATTTAAGACCATCACTACCACACCAGCCTCCACATAAGACACATTTAAGACCATCACTACCACCAGCCTCCACCTAAGACACATTTAAGACCATCACTACCACCAGCCTCCACATAAGACACATTTAAGACCATCACTACCACCAGCCTCCACCTAAGACACATTTAAGACCATCACTACCACCCCAGCCTCCACCTAAGACACATTTAAGACCATCACTACCACCAGCCTCCACCTAAGACACATTTAAGACCATCACTACCACACCAGCCTCCACCTAAGACACATTTAAGACCATCACTACCACCAGCCTCCACCTAAGACACATTTAAGACCATCACTACCACCAGCCTCCACCTAAGACACATTTAAGACCATCACTACCACCCGCCTCCATCTAAGACACATTTAAGACGATCATGATTATTTATGTAGAATATTATTATTCTTTATTCGTGGAAAACCAGGGCTGTGCACAGAAAACATCAGACTCAGAGAAGAAAGCGGCTCCATGTTCAGTCCATTCTCCAGTGTAATGAAACACAATTGAGCCACAGCGCGGACATGAAGACAAACGAGTCAAACACATTTACATCCACACGTCTGCAGGACCATCAGTCTGGAGTTTAAACGTTTGTCCTGACGCACAGGTGCTGCTGCTCAGGAGGCTCCGCTTTAGGGACAGTGTGGGGTCAGTGCAGGGTTCAGGTTCAGCTCAAGTGTGGGACAAACCCGACTGTTCCATCACAGAACGTTTACAGACGAGCGACATGTTCTGGCATCTGCTCTGATATGTGTGTGTACAAACACACACACACATGTCTGCACACACACACACACACGTCTGCACACAGGGGAGCGCGAGTCTCCGGGATGACTGTCAGAGTCGAGTGTGTGACGGGCGAATGTGTCTCCCCCTCCTCTCCTCTCTCTCGTGTTCATTCAGTGTTGGATTTTAAATTGAAGTTGATATTAATTGCTCCTGTTTTCTTGTCGTCTGTTGTTAGTCTCACACACACACACACACACACACACACACACACACACACACACACACACACACACACACACACACAGAGCGAGAGTATTTATCATAATGACTGTGACTCCGACTCATTTTCAGCTCATTAAAACACAAACAGGATTTAACCCCCTCAGGCGGCTTGTCTTAAAGACAGAGATTATATACATATAATACATATAATACATATAATACATATAATACATATAATACATATAATACATACTATATATAATACATATAATACAGATAATACATATAATACATATAATACATATAATACATATAATACATATAATACATATAATACATATAAAACATATAATACAGATAAAACATATAATACATATAATACATACTATATATAATACATATAATTAATCCCTGTATTTCTGCAGCTTTGGCTTTATCTTGTAGATTTCAGCCCGTTTCCTTGTCTCACCTCTGATCACCTTTGGTGTTTAAGCCCATTTTCTTGTCTCTTCCTCGTTTTCCTTGTGACTCTGATTCGTCTTCTGTCGCTTTAATATTTTATTGTCTGATATTTGTAGTTTCTATTTAGTCAAGTTCAGTTTTTAACTAATTTCTTTGCCTTTTTCATCCATCTACAACTTCTACAGTGATTTTTAGCTCCTTTTTGTCCTCACTTCTTCTTTGATTTGATTTAAATGTCTGTAAATACTTCATATTTATCTCCTTGTTGTTTTCTCCCCATAACATGTTTTATTTTATTTATTTGTCTGATTCTCTTCGTTTATTCCTGTATTTCTCTGCTGTGAGGACGCTGGAGTCGACGCGCCTCCGTCTAACCTCGTGTCTGTTTCTTTTTCCCGTTTTCTTGGCTGCGCCTTTGGCCCCGGGGCCCGTCTTTGTTTGCTCGCGCTAATCACATTAAGTCAATCAGACACGCTGGTTAGTCCCGCCAAAGCTCCACGCGACGCTAATTAAGAGGAGGCGCCGAGGAGTAAACAGGAGCGAGGGGCAGGAGCGACGGGAGCGACGGGAGCGACGGGAGCGACGGGAGCGACGGGAGCGACGGGAGCGACGGGAGCGACGGGAGCGACGGGAGCGACGGGAGCGACAGGACGACACTTTAGCTTCTGTATTTCCTCCTCTCGGCGAATGTGGCGCAGTAGAAATGCTTCGTGCGCTTGTGTATTTTGTTAAACCCGACTCTCTCCATAATCTTTTCATTTATTCCTTCATATCCTCCAGGTTTATTTGTGTATTTGTCGTGGGCACATTCCCGTTCACTTCATCTGCACTTTCACATCAGTGTTTTAAAGCCCCGTCTCCTCCTCTTCCTCGTCTCTCTTCCTCTCGTTTATTGATCCCGTCTGCAGTCGCTCGCGTTAGGATCTCTGTGGGTTTTCTCCTCGTCAGCTTTTCGCTCTTTATTAAACACATTTTGATTTTCCCACACTCGTAGATGATCTAACGTGTTTTTAAAAGGCCCCGCCCCCTCCCAATATCGACCAATGAGCTCCGGGCGTTTGTGGTTTGTGTTTAGAGTCCATTTGTCAGGGACGCGCTGCAGTTCGGACGCGTCTCTGCTCATCATTATTCAAACGCTCAGAGAGAAACCAGAGCACGTTTGTTTTCCTGCACTTTTGTGCCTCATTTCACACTTTAAACATTTACGACACAAACTGATCCTGTTTTTATCCAAAAGCTCAGACGACACAGACGACAGAAACCTTCTTTTTATTAAATGAACAGATTCTGGTGATTCTGACGGGACAAACGTGTGAGCAGAACACACACTAACCCCCGTGTGCGTGTGTGTGTGTGTGTGTGTGTGTGTGTGTGTGTTAAACGTGTGTGTTAAATGTGTGTGTGTTAAACGTGTGTGTTAAATGTGTGTTAAACGTGTGTGTGTTAAATGTGTGTGTGTGTGTGTTAAATGTGTGTGTGTGTGTTAAATGTGTGTGTGTTAAATGTGTGTTAAACGTGTGTGTGTTAAATGTGTGTTAAACGTGTGTGTGTTAAATGTGTGTGTGTTAAATGTGTGTGTGTGTGTTAAATGTGTGTGTGTTAA
This sequence comes from Odontamblyopus rebecca, assembly GCA_030686955.1. NCBI lineage: Eukaryota > Metazoa > Chordata > Actinopteri > Gobiiformes > Gobiidae > Odontamblyopus > Odontamblyopus rebecca. The sequence goes on from CM060675.1 coordinate 1,636,622, forward strand.
ATGTGTGTTAAACGTGTGTGTGTTAAATGTGTGTGTGTTAAATGTGTGTGTTAAATGTGTGTGTTAAACGTGTGTGTTAAATGTGTGTGTTAAACGTGTGTGTTAAATGTGTGTGTTAAACGTGTGTGTTAAATGTGTGTTAAACGTGTGTGTGTTAAATGTGTGTGTGTGTGTTAAATGTGTGTGTGTTAAATGTGTGTGTGTTAAATGTGTGTGTGTTAAATGTGTGTTAAACGTGTGTGTGTTAAATGTGTGTGTGTGTGTTAAATGTGTGTTAAACGTGTGTGTGTTAAATGTGTGTGTGTTAAGTGTGTGTGTGTGTTAAATGTGTGTGTGTTAAATGTGTGTGTGTTAAGTGTGTGTGTGTGTTAAATGTGTGTGTGTTAAATGTGTGTTAAACGTGTGTTAAATGTGTGTGTTAAATGTGTGTGTGTGTTAAATGTGTGTGTGTGTTAAATGTGTGTGTGTTAAATGTGTGTTAAACGTGTGTGTGTTAAATGTGTGTGTGTTAAATGTGTGTGTGTTAAATGTGTGTTAAACGTGTGTGTGTTAAATGTGAATTAAATGTGTGTGTGTTAAATGTGTGTTAAACGTGTGTGTGTTAAATGTGTGTGTTAAACGTGTGTTAAACGTGTGTGTGTTAAATGTGTGTTAAACGTGTGTGTGTTAAATGTGTGTGTTAAACGTGTTAAATGTGTGTGTTAAATGTGTGTGTGTGTGTGTGTTAAATGTGTGTTAAATGTGTGTGTGTTAAATGTGTGTGTGTTAAATGTGTGTGTGTTAAATGTGTGTTAAACGTGTGTGTTAAACGTGTGTTAAACGTGTGTGTTAAACGTGTGTGTTAAACGTGTGTTAAACGTGTGTGTTAAACGTGTGTTAAACGTGTGTTAAACGTGTGTGTGTT
>CM060675.1:1640025-1677525 GCA_030686955.1 Odontamblyopus rebecca
TGACACACACACACACACTGACACACACACACACACACACACACACACACACACACACACACACACACACTGACACACACACACACACACTCACACACACACACACACACTGACACACACACACACACACACACACTGACACACACACACTGACACACACACACACACTGACACACACACACACACACACACTCTGACACACACACACACTGACACACACACACACTGACACACACTCACTCTGACACATTAAACATGATTAGTGTGAGTGTTTTGGCTCGTCTCTGTAATTATCCAAACGAGCTCATGTCCACACGTCTCCCAGGACTCGTTAAGCGCTGCGTTTGGCCCGGGTCACACACAGCGTTTGGCCCAGGTTACACACAGCGTTTGGCCCGGGTCACACACAGCGTTTGGCCCGGGTCACACACAGCGTTTGGCCCGGGTCACACACAGCGTTTGGCCCAGGTTACACACAGCGTTTGGCCCGGGTCACACACAGCGTTTGGCCCAGGTTACACACAGCGTTTGGCCCGGGTCACACACAGCGTTTGGCCCGGGTCACACACAGCGTTTGGCCCTGGTCACACACAGCGTTTGGCCCAGGTCACACACAGCGTTTGGCCCGGGTCACACACAGCGTTTGGCCCAGGTTACACACAGCGTTTGGCCCGGGTCACACACAGCGTTTGGCCCGGGTCACACACAGCGTTTGGCCCTGGTCTCACACAGCGTTTGGCCCTGGTCACACACAGCGTTTGGCCCGGGTTACACACAGCGTTTGGCCCGGGTTACACACAGCCGTCCTCGTTCTCGGCCTGTTGTAATGTCCCTCACTGTGGCATTTGACTCGCCTCCTGACGCCTCCAGGCCAAGGTACAGGTCAGATCTGTGGAGAGGCGAGCCCAGGCAGCCTGAGAGCTTTAATGGCGTCTGGGGGATTAGAAATGTGTTTCTGCTGAATGATCTGAAGTGTGAGATGTTTAGATGTTGGAGCTCATGTCGCCGCCTCCTCTGCCTCTGAAGTGTAAATCTGACCCATAATCCCCCTCATTATTTCCCATAATCCCCTGCTGCCTGTGTGTGTGTGTGTGTGTGTGTGTGTGTGTGTGTGTGCGCGTCCCTCTGGACCAGGACAGAAGGACAAACATCAGCACTTGAGAATAAAAGAGAACACTTCAGAATAAAGCGCTCCACACTCCAGAAGAAAGGAGCGACCCTTCACAATAAGAGCGTGAGGAAACGAGGAATCAAAGAGGAGTGATCCACTGGAGGAGGAGGAGAGGAGGAGGAGAGGAACATGTGGAGATGAGAGGGAGGAGAGGAGGAGGACAGGCAGAGGAGATGGAGGAGAGAGGAAGAGGGGACGCAGCAGGAGGTGGAGGTGAGAGGGTCATTATCTTCAGAAGAAACTCCACAGGAAACTCCAGAGCACAAGAACAGAGGAGAGGAGCAGAGAAGAGGAGGAGGAGGAGAAGAGGAGAGGAGGAAGAGCAGAGGAGGAGAGAAGAGGAGGAGAAGAGGAGAGGAGGAAGAGCAGAGGAGGAGGAGCAGAGCAGAGGAGGAGCAGAGCAGAGGAGGAGCAGAGGAGAGAAGAGGAGGAGGAAAGGAGGAGAGGAGGAGGAGAAGAGAGAGAGGAGAAAAGGTTCACTGCGGAGCCTTGTCCTCGTCCTGTTTCAGTTTGAGGACAGATGTGGATCTTGTGTTTTATGTGTCGACAATTTCACACAAAGTTCAAATTTTTACCCAACATAAAAACACAAACATGTGCACAAACCCCTGTTATATATGTCCAGATTATAGAATAATCCTGTTATATATGTCCAGATTATAGAATAATCCTGTTATATATGTCCAGATTATAGAATAATCCTGTTATATATGTCCGGATTATAGAATAATCCTGTTATATACGTCTGGATTATAGAATAATCCTGTTATATATGTCCGGATTACATAATAATCTGTTCTGTGTGTTCTAGGATTACAGAATAATCTGTTCCGTGTGTTCTAGGATTACAGAATAATCTGTTCCGTGTTTTCTAGGATTACAGAATAATCTGTTCTGTGTGTTCTAGGATTACAGAATAATCTGTTCTGTGTGTTCTAGGATTACAGAATAATCTGTTCCGTGTTTTCTAGGATTACAGAATAATCTGTTCCATGTTTTCTAGGATTACAGAATAATCTGTTCCGTGTGTTCTAGGATTACAGAATAATCTGTTCCGTGTGTTCTAGGATTACAGAATAATCTGTTCCGTGTGTTCTAGGATTACAGAATAATCTGTTCCGTGTTTTCTAGGATTACAGAATAATCTGTTCCGTGTATTCTAGGATTACAGAATAATCTGTTCCGTGTGTTCTAGGATTACAGAATAATCTGTTCCGTGTTTTCTAGGATTACAGAATAATCTGTTCCGTGTTTTCTAGGATTACAGAATAATCTGTTCTGTGTGTTCTAGGATTACAGAATAATCTGTTCCGTGTGTTCTAGGATTACTGAATAATCTGTTCCGTGTTTTCTAGGATTACAGAATAATCTGTTCTGTGTGTTCTAGGATTGCAGAATAATCTGTTCCGTGTGTTCTAGGATTACAGAATAATCTGTTCCGTGTGTTCTAGGATTACAGAATAATCTGTTCCGTGTGTTCTAGGATTACAGAATAATCTGTTCCGTGTGTTCTAGGATTACAGAATAATCTGTTCCGTGTGTTCTAGGATTACAGAATAATCTGTTCCGTGTGTTCTAGGATTACAGAATAATCTGTTCCGTGTGTTCTAGGATTACATGCAGAACGTTCACGGGAAAGAGATCGACCTCCTCAGAACTACGGTGAAGGTTCCGGGTAAACGACCTCCTCGCGCCGTCTCCACCTGCGCCGTGGCCAAGAGCAACGGCTTAAACAAAGAGCTGAGCGGCCTGCACATCAGCACAGGTACTACGAGTACTACGAGTACTACGAATACTACGAATACTACAAATACTACAAATACTGCAAGCACCACTACTACTACTGCAAACACCACTACTACTACTGCAAACACTACTGTAACCAAGAGCAACAGCTTAAACAAAGAGCGAGTACTGCGACCACTGAAAGTACTACTAATGCTACGAATGCTGATACTCATAGTACAACTAAACCAGGTCTAAGCCAGGTCCAGACCCACAACTGTGTGTCCCTGCTGCTGGAGACCTGGTTTAGTCCTGGTTTAGTCCCTGGTTTAGTCCTGGTTTAGTCCCTGGTTTAGTCCTGGTTTAGTCCCTGGTTTAGTCCCTGTTTTAGTCCCTCCTTTAGTCCTGGTTTAGTCCCTGGTTTAGTCCCTGCTTTAGTCCCTCCTTTAGTCCTGGTTTAGTCCCTGGTTTAGTCCCTGCTTTAGTCCCTCCTTTAGTCCTGGTTTAGTCCCGGTTCAGCCCTCGTATCCCGCGGCGACGGCGTTTACGTTCGATTAAAGCATTAAAACAGGGCTGTGATCCAGGACCTCACTGAGCGCGCTCAGTCGCCCGTGTGACTATAATGACATCATGAATATTAAACGAGGAGAGGATAACGAGGCCGGAGGAGAGGGGGATGAGAGGAGGAGGAGGAGAGAGAGGGAGCGCTTAACGAGGCTCTGCGGAGGAGGACGAGCACCACACAAATAATCATCAGGAAATCTGTGCTAACGAGCTCAAATCTGCACCAATTACACTAATATGACATTTAAGAACAGGACTAAAGACGGACTGAAACAGGACTGAAGACTGACTGAAACGGGACTAAAGAGAGACTGAAACGGGACTAAAGAGAGACTGAAACGGGACTAAAGAGAGACTGAAACGGGACTAAAGAGAGACTGAAACAGGACTAAAGAGAGACTGAAACAGGACTAAAGAGAGACTGAAACGGGACTAAAGAGAGACTGAAACGGGAGTAAAGAGAGACTGAAACGGGAGTAAAGAGAGACTGAAACGGGACTAAAGAGAGACTGAAACGGGACTAAAGAGAGACTGAAACGGGAGTAAAGAGAGACTGAAACGGGACTAAAGAGAGACTGAAACGGGACTAAAGAGAGACTGAAACAGGACTAAAGAGAGACTGAAACAGGACTAAAGAGAGACTGAAACGGGACTAAAGAGAGACTGAAACGGGACTGAAGAGAGACTGAAACGGGACTAAAGAGAGACTGAAACGGGACTAAAGAGAGACTGAAACGGGAGTAAAGAGAGACTGAAACGGGACTAAAGAGAGACTGAAACGGGAGTAAAGAGAGACTGAAACGGGACTAAAGAGAGACTGAAACGGGACTAAAGAGAGACTGAAACGGGACTAAAGAGAGACTGAAACGGGACTAAAGAGAGACTGAAACGGGACTAAAGAGAGATTGAAACGGGACTAAAGAGAGACTGAAACGGGACTAAAGAGAGACTGAAACGGGACTAAAGAGAGACTGAAACGGGAGTAAAGAGAGACTGAAACGGGACTAAAGAGAGACTGAAACAGGACTAAAGAGAGACTGAAACGGAACTAAAGATGGACTGAAACAGGACTAAAGAGAGACTGAAACTGGACTGAAGACGGACTGAAACAGGACTGAAACAGGACTGAAACAGGACTAAAGAGAGACTGAAACTGGACTGAAGACGGACTGAAACAGGACTGAAACAGGACTGAAACAGGACTAAAGAGAGACTGAAACAGGACTGAAGACGGACTGAAGCGGGACTAAAGAGAGACTGAAACAGGACTGAAGACGGACTGAAACGGGACTAAAGAGAGACTGAAACGGGATTAAAGAGAGACTGAAACAGGACTAAAGAGAGACTGAACAGGACTGAAGACGGACTGAAGCAGGACTAAAGATGGACTAAAGACGGACTAAAGAGGGAATAAACCAGGATTAAAGAGGGACTAAACCAGGTCTGAACCATGTCTAAACCAGGTGTGACTCAGCTCTGCACAGTCGTGTCTGTTCGTCTCCGTCGCTCTCGTCTGTATAATCGTTTGCTTGTTTTGGCCGCCGTCCTGATGGTGTTTGGATGGCGTTCTGTTGGCGTTCTGTTGGCGTTCCTTTGGCGTTCCTTTGACATTCCGTTGCTGTTCCGTTGGTGTTCTTTTGCTGTTCCCTTGGCGTTCCTTTGGCATTCCGATGGCGTTCCGTTGGCGTTCCGTTGGCGTTCCTTGGGCGTTCCGTTGGCGTTCCTTTGACGTTCCGTTGGCGTTCCGTTGGCGTTCCTTGGGCATTCCATTGGCGTTCTGTTGGCGTTCCTTGAGCGTTCCGATGGCATTCCTTTGGCGTTCCTTTGACGTTCCGTTGGCATTCCGATGGTGTTCCGTTGGCGTTCCTTTGGTATTCCGTTGGCATTCCATTGGCGTTCCTTTGAAGTTCCGTTGGCATTCCGTTGGCGTTCCGTTGGCGTTCCGATGGCGTTCCGTTAGCGTTTCATTGGCGTTCCTTTGGCGTTCCGTTGGCGTTCCTTGGGCATTCTGTTGGTGTTCCTTTGGCATTCCTTTGACGTTCCGTTGGCATTCCATTGGCATTCCGTTGGTGTTCCTTTGACATTCCGTTGGCGTTCCATTGGCATTCCATTGGCGTTCCTTTGGCATTCCTTTGACGTTCCATTGGCGTTCCATTGGCATTCCATTGGCGTTCCTTTGGCGTTCCTTTGGCGTTACTTTGGCATTCCTTTGACGTTCCATTGGCGTTCCATTGGCGTTCCTTTGGCATTCCTTTGACGTTCCATTGGTGTTCCATTGGCATTCCATTGGCGTTCCTTTGGCATTCCTTTGACGTTCCATTGGCGTTCCATTGGCGTTCCATTGGCGTTCCTTTGGCGTTCCTTTGGGTTCCGATGGTGTTCCTTTGGCGTTCCTTTGGCGTTCCGATGGTGTTCTGTTGGCGTTCCGTTGGCGTTCCGATGGCGTTCCGTTGGCGTTCCGTTGGCGTTCCGTTGGCGTTCCGATGGCGCGGTGATGGATTGGTGGTCGTTTGTGTCTGTGAGTGATTGGACGCGGCAGATGTGTGGGTGGAGTCTGGAGCAGGATCATAATTAAACCCGACTCTGTCAAACCAGGATCAGATCCATAAATGTGACGATACAACAACTCCATCTGGACACATACACACACGGATACACAGACACGGATACACACACACACACAGATACACACACACGGATACACACACACACGGATACACACACACACACACAGATACACACACACGGATACACACACACACGGATACACACACACGGATACACACACACACGGATACACACACACAGATACACACACACACACAGATACACACACACGGATACACACACACACGGATACACACACACGGATACACACACACACGGATACACACACACACACACAGATACACACACACACGGATACACACACACGGATACACACACACAGATACACACACACGGATACACACACACACGGATACACACACACGGATACACACACACACACACAGATACACACACACGGATACACACACACACGGATACACACACACACGGATACACACACACACAGATACACACACACACAGATACACACACACACAGATACACACACACAGATACACACACACGGATACACACACACACACAGATACACACACACGGATACACACACACGGATACACACACACACACACAGATACACACACACGGATACACACACACACAGATACACACACACACGGATACACACACACATAGATACACACACGGATACACACACACACTGACACACACACACACAGAAACACGTGTGTGTGTGTGTGTGTGTGATTGGGGTGAAATCTGCCTCTTCGTAGCAAAGAAACAGTCTGACATTTCTGACCCCGGGGATCAGTGTCTGTGATGTCATCAGGGGGCGGAGCAAATCTGTGACATGAACCATTTTCATTTATTTATAACACTGATGAAGGCAGAAGGAGTTTCCTCCCGAAGAAAGACTTTTAAACATTTTTCCTGCATCTTCAGACGTTCAAACGGGTCAATTTGACCCATGACATCTGTTCAACACTGACGTACACGCCGCCGTTCAGTCCTGGTCTAAACCAGGACTAAACCGTTTAGTCCTGGTTTAGACCAGGACTGAACCGTTTAGTCCTGGTTCAGTCCTGGTTCAGTCCTGGTTCAGTCCATGCGGCGCTTTGTTGTCATGACATTTCTGTCCATGTCATCAGACCAGTCCATGTTTCAGATTGTGTCAGATTGTGTCAGATGCCCTCCCCGTGGTTCAGATTGTGTCAGATGCCCTCCCCGTGGTTCAGATTGTGTCAGATGCCCTCCCCGTGGTTCAGATTGTGTCAGATGCCCTCCCCGTGGTTCAGATTGTGTCAGATGCCCTCCCCGTGGTTCAGATTGTGTCAGATGCCCTCCCCGTGGTTCAGATTGTGTCAGATGCCCTCCCTGACCCTCTGGTCTCCTCAGGCTCTGTCAGCAGCAGTTCTTCGGTCGTGTCTCAGATGGGCTCCGGGGGCCATCACAGATCCTTCTCTGTGTCCAGCGCCGACCAGTGGACGGACGCCACCGTCATCGCCAACTCCGGAATAAACACAGGTACGACGACTGGTACTGCGTAGTACTGCGTAGTACTGCGACTACTGCGACTGTAATACTGCGACTACTGCGACTACTGTGACTACTGCGACTACTGCGACTACTGCGACTGTAGTACTGCGTAGTACTGCGACTACTGCGACTGTAATACTGCGACTACTGCGACTACTACGACTACTGCGACTACTGCGACTGTAGTACTGCGACTACTACGACTGTAATACTGCGACTACTGCGACTACTGTGACTACTGCGACTACTACGACTACTGCGACTACTGCGACTGTAGTACTGCGTAGTACTCCGACTACTGCGACTACTGCGACTGTAGTACTGCGACTACTGCGACTGTAGTACTGCGACTACTGCGACTGTAATACTGCGAGTACTGCGACTACTGCGACTGTAGTACTGCGACTACTGCGACTACTGCGACTACTGCGACTGTAGTACTGCGACTACTGCGACTGTAGTACTGCGACTACTGCGACTGTAGTACTGCAACTACTACGACTACTGCGACTACTGCGACTGTAGTACTGCGTAGTACTGTGACTACTGCGACTGTAGTACTGCGACTACTGCGACTGTAATACTGCGACTACTGCGAGTACTGCGACTACTGCGACTGTAGTACTGCGACTACTGCGACTGTGACTATTGCGACTACTACGACTACTGCGACTGTAGTACTGCGTAGTACTGCGACTACTGCGACTGTAGTACTGCGACTACTGCGACTGTAGTACTGCGACTACTGCGACTGTAATACTGCGAGTACTGCGACTGTAGTACTGCGACTACTGCGACTGTAATACTGCGACTACTGTGACTGTAGTACTGCGACTACTGCGACTGTAGTACTGCGACTACTGCGACTGTAGTACTGCGACTACTGCGACTGTAGTACTGCGACTACTGCGACTGTAGTACTGCGACTACTGCAACTACTGCGACTGTAGTACTGCGACTACTGCGAGTACTGCGACTACTGCAAGTGTAGTACTGCGACTACTGCGACTACTGCGACTGTAGTACTGCGACTACTGCGACTGTAGTACTGCGACTACTGCGACTGTAGTACTGCGACTACTGCGAGTACTGCGACTACTGCAAGTGTAGTACTGCGACTACTGCGACTACTGCGACTACTGCGACTGTAATACTGCGAGTACTGCGACTACTGCGACTGTAGTACTGCGACTACTGCGACTACTGCGACTGTAATACTGCGACTATTGCGAGTACTGCGACTACTGCGACTGTAGTACTGCGACTACTGCGACTACTGCGACTACTGCGACTGTAGTACTGCGACTACTGCGACTACCGCGACTGTAGTACTGCGACTACTGCGACTGTAGTACTGCGACTACTGCGACTACTGCAACTACTGCGACTACTGCGACTGTAGTACTGCGACTACTGCGACTACTGCGACTACTGCAAGTGTAGTACTGCGGCTACTACGACTACTACGACTACTGCGACTACTGTGACTACTGCGACTGTAGTACTGCGACTACTACGACTACTACGATTACTGCGACTACTGCGACTACTGCGACTGTAGTACTGCGACTACTAAGACTACTGCGACTACTGCGACTGTAGTACTGCGACTACTAAGACTACTGCGACTACTGCGACTGTAGTACTGCGACTACTGCGACTACTGCGACTGTAGTACTGCGACTACTACGACTACTACGACTACTGCGACTGTAGTACTGCGACTACTAAGACTACTGCGACTACTGCGGCTGTAGTACTGCGACTACTGCGACTGTAGTACTGCGACTACTGCGACTGTAGTACTGCGACTACTGCGACTATTGCGACTACTGCGACTGTAGTACTGCGACTACTGCAACTACTGCAAGTGTAATACTGCGACTACTACGACTACTGCGACTGTAGTACTGCGACTACTACGACTACTGCGACCGTAGACTGCGACTGTAGTACCACGACTACCACGACACTGCGACTACTGCGACTGACCACTGCGACTGCACTACTGCGATCACTGCGACTACTACAACCACTGCGACATCATTGCGACCACTGCGACCGTACTGCTGGCGACTGCGACCACGACCACTGCGACTGTAGTACTGCGACCACTGCGACTACACGACTGCGCGACCACGACTACTGCGACTACTGTGACTGTAGTACTGCGACTACTACGACTACTGCGACTACTGCGACTGTAGTACTGCGACTACTGCGACTACTGCGACTACTGCGACTGTAGTACTGCGACTACTGCGACTGTAATACTGCGACTGTAGTACTGCGACTACTACGACTACTGCGACTGTACTACTGCGACTACTGCAACTACTGCGACTACTGCGACTGTAGTACTGCGACTACTGCGAGTACTGCGACTACTGCGACTACTGCAAGTGTAGTACTGCGACTACTACAACTACTGCGACTACTGCAACTACTGCGACTACTGCGACTGTAGTACTGCGACTACTACAACTACTACGACTACTGCGACTACTGCAACTACTGCGACTACTGCGACTGTAGTACTGCGACTACTGCGAGTACTGCAAGTGTAGTAATGCGACTACTGCGACTGTAGTACTGCGACTACTACGACTACTGCGACTACTGCGATTGTAGTACTCCGACTACTGCGACTACTGCGACTACTACGACTACTGCGACTACTGCGACTGTAGTACTGCGACTACTACGACTACTGCGACTGTAGTACTGCGACTACTGCGACTACTGCAACTACTGCGACTACTGCGACTGTAGTACTGCGACTACTGCGAGTACTGCAAGTGTAGTAATGCGACTACTGCGACTGTAGTACTGCGACTACTACGACTACTGCGACTACTGCGATTGTAGTACTGCGACTACTGCGACTACTGCGACTACTGCGACTACTACGACTACTGCGACTACTGCGACTACTGCGACTGTAGTACTGCGACTACTACGACTACTGCGACTAGTACTGCGACTACTGCGACTACTGCGACTGTAGTACTGCGACTACTACGACTACTGCGACTACTGCGACTGTAGTACTGCGACTACTACGACTACTGCGACTACTGCGACTGTAGTACTGCGACTACTACGACTACTGCGACTATTGCGACTACTGCGACTACTACGACTACTGCGACTACTGCGACTGTAGTACTGCGACTACTGCGACTACTGCGACTGTAGTACTGCAACTACTGCGACTACTGCGACTGTAGTACTGCGACTACTGCGACTACTGCGACTACTGCGACTACTGCGACTGTAATACTGCGACTGTAGTACTGCGACTGTACTACTGCGACTACTGCAACTACTGCGACTACTGCGACTGTAGTACTGCGACTACTGCGAGTACTGCGACTACTGCAAGTGTAGTAATGCGACTACTACGACTACTGCGACTGTAGTACTGCGACTACTACGACTACTGCGACTACTGCAACTACTGCGACTACTGCGACTGTAGTACTGCGACTACTGCGAGTACTGCAAGTGTAGTAATGCGACTACTGCGACTGTAGTACTGCGACTACTACGACTACTGCGACTACTGCGATTGTAGTACTGCGACTACTGCGACTACTACGACTACTGCGACTACTGCGACTGTAGTACTGCGACTACTACGACTACTGCGACTGTAGTACTGCGACTACTGCGACTACTGCGACTGTAGTACTGCGACTACTGCGACTGTAGTACTGCGACTACTACGACTACTGCGACTGTAGTACTGCGACTACTGCGACTACTGCGACTGTAGTACTGCGACTACTGCGAGTACTGCAAGTGTAGTAATGCGACTACTGCGACTGTAGTACTGCGACTACTGCGACTACTGCGATTACTGCGACTACTGCGACTACTGCGACTGTAGTACTGCGACTACTACGACTACTACAACTACTGCGACTAGTACTGCGACTACTGCGACTAGTACTGCGACTACTGCGACTGTAATACTGCGAGTACTGCGACTACTGTGACTGTAGTACTGCGACTACTGCGACTGTAGTACTGCGACTACTGCGACTGTAGTACTGCGACTACTGCGACTACTGCGACTACTGCGACTGTAGTACTGCGACTACTGCGACTACTGCGACTACTACGACTACTGTGACTGTAGTACTGCGACTACTGCGACTACTGCGATTGTAGTACTGCGACTACTGCGACTACTGTGACTACTATGACTACTGCGACTACTGCGACTGTAGTACTGCGACTACTACGACTACTACGACTACTGCGACTGTAGTACTGCGACTACTGCGACTACTGCGACTACTGCGACTGTAGTACTGCGAGTGTAGTACTGCGACTACTGCGACTGTAGTACTGCGACTACTACGACTACTGCGACTGTAGTACTGCGACTACTACGACTACTGCGACTACTGCGACTACTGCGACTACTGCGACTGTAGTACTGCGACTACTGCGAGTACTGCAAGTGTAGTAATGCGACTACTGCGACTGTAGTACTGCGACTACTACGACTACTGCGACTACTGCGATTGTAGTACTGCGACTACTGCGACTACTGCGACTACTACGACTACTGCGACTACTGTGACTGTAGTACTGCGACTACTACGACTACTGCGACTGTAGTACTGCGACTACTACGACTACTGCGACTACTGCAACTACTGCGACTACTGCGACTGTAGTACTGCGACTACTACGACTACTGCGACTACTGCGATTGTAGTACTGCGACTACTGCGACTACTGCGACTACTACGACTACTGCGACTACTGCGACTACTGCGACTGTAGTACTGCGACTACTACGACTACTGCGACTAGTACTGCGACTACTGCGACTACTGCGACTGTAGTACTGCGACTACTACGACTACTGCGACTACTGCGACTGTAGTACTGCGACTACTGCGACTGTAGTACTGCGACTACTGCGACTGTAGTACTGCGACTACTGCGACTGTAGTACTGCGACTACTGCGACTGTAGTACTGCGACAACTGCGACTACTGCGACTGTAGTACTGCGACTACTACGACTACTGCGACTACTGCGACTACTGCGACTGTAGTACTGCGACTACTGCGACTACTGCGACTGTAGTACTGCGACTACTGCGACTACTGCGACTGTAGTACTGCAACTACTGCGACTGTAGTACTGCGACTACTGTCAGATGTTGGAGCTGACACCCGCTCATGATCCACTGCACCGTGAGAGGGTCTGTGTCTGTCCTGCTTTAGTCCTGGTTTAGTCTTGGTTTAGTCCTGTTTTAGTCTTCGTTTAGTCCTGTTTTAGTCTTCGTTTAGTCCTGTTTTAGTCTTGGTTTAGTCCTGTTTTAGTCTTAGTTTAGTCCTGTTTTAGTCTTGGTTTAGTCCTGTTTTAGTCTTGGTTTAGTCCTGTTTTAGTCTTGGTTTAGTCCTGTTTTAGTCTTGGTTTAGTCCTGTTTTAGTCTTAGTTTAGTCCTGTTTTAGTCTTGGTTTAGTCCTGTTTTAGTCTTGGTTTAGTCCTGTTTTAGTCTTAGTTTAGTCCTGTTTTAGTCTTAGTTTAGTCCTGTTTTAGTCTTAGTTTAGTCCTGTTTTAGTCTTGGTTTAGTCCTGTTTTAGTCTTAGTTTAGTCCTGTTTTAGTCTTGGTTTAGTCCTGTTTCAGTCTTGGTTTAGTCCTGTTTTAGTCTTGGTTTAGTCCTGTTTTAGTCTTAGTTTAGTCTTGTTTTAGTCTTAGTTTAGTCCTGTTTTAGTCTTGGTTTAGTCCTGGTTTAGTCTTGGTTTAGTCCTGTTTTAGTCCTGGTTTAGTCCTGTTTTAGTCTGGGTTTAGTCCTGTTTTAGTCTGGGTTTAGTCCTGTTTTAGTCTTGGTTTTTTATTCTTAGTTTAGTCCAGTTTTAGTCTTGGTTTAGTCCTGTTTTAGTCTTGGTTTAGTCTTAGTTTAGTCTTAGTTTAGTCTTAGTTTAGTCCAGTTTTAGTCTTGGTTTAGTCCTGTTTTAGTCTTGGTTTAGTCCTGTTTTAGTCTTGGTTTAGTCCTGTTTTAGTCTTAGTTTAGTCTTAGTTTAGTCCAGTTTTAGTCTTGGTTTAGTCCCGTTTTAGTCTTGGTTTAGTCCTGTTTTAGTCTTGGTTTAGTCCTGTTTTAGTCTTAGTTTAGTCTTAGTTTAGTCTTTTTTTAGTCTTAGTTTAGTCCTGTTTTAGTTTTGGTTTAGTCCTGTTTTAGTCTTAGTTTAGTCTTAGTTTAGTCCTTTTTTAGTCTTAGTTTAGTCCTGTTTTAGTCTTGGTTTAGCCCTGTTTTAGTCTTAGTTTAGACCTGTTTTAGTCTTGGTTTAGTCCTGTTTTAGTCTTGGTTTTGTCCTGTTTTAGTCCTGTTTTAGTCTTGGTTTAGTCCTGTTTTAGTCTTGGTTTAGTCCGGTTTTAGTCTTGGTTTAGTCCTGTTTTAGTCCTGTTTTAGTCCTGCTTTAGTCTTGGTTTAGTCCCGTTTTAGTCCTGTTTTAGTCTTGGTTTAGTCCTGTTTTAGTCTTGGTTTAGTCCTGTTTTAGTCTTGGTTTAGTCCTGTTTTAGTCTTGGTTTAGTCCTGTTTTAGTCTTGGTTTAGTCCTGTTTTAGTCTTGGTTTAGTCCTGTTTTAGTCTTGGTTTAGTCCCGTTTTAGTCCTGTTTTAGTCTTGGTTTAGTCCTGTTTTAGTCTTGGTTTAGTCCTGTTTTAGTCTTTAGTCCTGGTGTAGATGATTGACAGGTGGGAGGGCCAATCAGGCGTCAGTGTGTGTTTCTTGTGTCATGTGTCTTTAGAATCCGCCCCAGTCCAGTCCAGACCCTCATAAAGACCTAAACACCCTAAAGACGTGTCAAGTCCTGGTTTAGTCCGGCGTGAACCACAGCTGAGACCCGCCCCAAGACCTCACGAATTTAACTCTCATTAAAGACTGAAAGACGTCGATTAGACCAGACTGTTCAGATCCAGGACCGGACTGGAACTAAACCAGGACTGAACCAGGTCTAAACCGGGACTGAACCAGGACTAAACCAGGTCTAAACCAGGACTGAGCCAGGACTGAACCAGGACTGAACCAGGACTAAACCAGGACTAAACCAGGACTAAACCAGGACTAAACCAGGACTAAATCAGAAATAAAACCAGAAATAAGACCCGGTCTAGCCCCGGTCTCTCCCCGGTCTCACTTGTCTGTTTTTGTCTGTTCCAGAGTCCGTGCTCGGGGACTGTTCGAGTCCGAAGATGGAGCCTCCTCCGTCGCCTCACGCCAACCGCAAGAAACACCGACGCAAAAAGAGCACGAGCAACTTCAAGACCGACGGCCTGCTGGCCAGCGAAGGTACTGCAGCCTCCTGAGACCAGGGCTGGACCGGGGCTGGACCGGGGCTGGACCGGGGTTAAACCGGGACTGGACCGGGGCTAGACCGTGGTTAAACCGGGACTGGACCGGGGCTGGACCGGGGTTAAACCGGGACTGGACCGGGGCTAGACCGTGGTTAAACCGGGACTGGACCGGGGCTGGACCGGGGTTAAACCGGGACTGGACCGGGGCTAGACCGTGGTTAAACCGGGACTGGACCGGGGCTGGACCGGGGTTAAACCGGGACTGGACCGGGGCTAGACCGTGGTTAAACCGGGACTGGACCGGGGCTGGACCGGGGTTAAACCGGGACTGGACCGGGGCTAGACCGTGGTTAAACCGGGACTGGACCGGGGCTGGACCGGGGTTAAACCGGGGCTGGACCGGGGCTGGATCGGGGTTAAACCGGGGCTGGACCGGGGCTGGACCGGGGCTGGACCGGGGTTAAACCGGGGCTGGACCGGGGCTGGACCGGGGTTAAACCGGGGCTGGACCGGGGCTGGACCGGGGCTGGACCGGGGTTAAACCGGGACTGGACCGGGGCTGGACCGGGGCTGGACCGGGGCTGGACCGGGGTTAAACCGGGGCTGGACCGGGGCTAGACCGGGGTTAAACCGGGGCTGGACCGGGGCTAGACCGGGGCTAGACCAGGGCTAGACCAGGGTTAAACCGGGGCTGGACCGGGGCTGGACCGGAGCGAGACCGGGGCAAGACCGGGGTTAAACCGGGGCTGGACCGGGGCTAGACCTGGTTTAGACCTGGTTTAGACCTGGTTTAGTCCTGGTTTAGTCCTGGTTTAGACCTGGTTTAGTCCTGGTTTAGTCCTGGTTTAGTCCTGGTTTAGACCTGGTTTAGACCTGGTTTAGTCCTGGTTTAGTCCTGGTTTAGACCTGGTTTAGTCCTGGTTTAGACCTGGTTTAGTCCTGGTTTAGACCTGGTTTAGACCTGGTTTAGTCCTGGTTTAGTCCTGGTTTAGACCTGGTTTAGTCCTGGTTTAGACCTGGTTTAGTCCTGGTTTAGACCTGGTTTAGACCTGGTTTAGTCCTGGTTTAGTCCTGGTTTAGACCTGGTTTAGTCCTGGTTTAGTCCTGGTTTAGTCCTGGTTTAGACCTGGTTTAGTCCTGGTTTAGTCCTGGTTTAGTCCTGGTTTAGTCCTGGTTTAGACCTGGTTTAGTCCTGGTTTAGTCCTGGTTTAGACCTGGTTTAGACCTGGTTTAGTCCTGGTTTAGTCCTGGTTTAGTCCTGGTTTAGACCTGGTTTAGTCCTGGTTTAGTCCTGGTTTAGACCTGGTTTAGTCCTGGTTTAGACCGGGGGCAGGTGCGTCGGGCTCTTTGTGGTTTGGTTCGTCTCCTGTGGGGTCAGAGGTCAGAGGTCAGAGGTCGGACGTGCTTCAAACGGCTGCGTCTGATTGGTCGTCGTCTCTGGTGAGGGCTCAGCGGGCGATCTGATTGGACGATCAGCGAATAATTATGAAAGAATTTAGCCTCATTAAACCCTGCGCTGTGATTGGTCGACAGCTTTGATGTGGGGTCAGTTAGAAAGGTCAGAGGTCAAACGACGGGTCGCACAGGTGCAGAGAGTCAGATGCCCTCCCCGTGCCTCAGATGCCTTCCCCGTGCGTCAGATGCCCTCCCCGTGCCTCAGATGCCCTCCCCGCGCCTCAGATGCCCTCCCCGCGCCTCAGATGCCCTCCCCGCGCCTCAGATGCCCTCCCCGTCGTCTCGTTAGTGGTTCTTTGGCGTTTGGAGACATCTGCAGCACATCTGCTCTGCCAGGGACACACGTCCAACATCAAACCTGCGAAAACCAGAGGAAAGAGACGAGAGACGAGGAAGAGGAGAGAACAGAGAGAGGAGAGAGGATAAGAGAGGAGAGGAGAGAACAGAGAGAGGAGAGAGGAGAGGAGAGAACAGAGAGAGGAGAGGAGAGGACGAGGGGGAGGAGGGTCCTGCTGTGGGACATCTGTGCAGAGAACAAATTAAAAACTCACTTCCAATTAGAAAACAGAGGAGAATTTATGAGGAGAAAATTATCATTTTAGAACTATTAACATGTCACAGAGTCTTGATTCAGTCCTGATTCAGTCCTGCTTCAGTCCTGGTTTAGACCTGGTTTAGACCTGGTTTAGTCCTGCTTCAGTCCTGCTTCAGTCCTGCTTCAGTCCTGGTTTAGTCCTGCTTTAGACCTGGTTTAGACCTGGTTTAGTCCTGCTTCAGTCCTGCTTCAGTCCTGCTTCAGTCCTGGTTTAGTCCTGCTTCAGTCCTGCTTCAGTCCTGGTTCAGTCCTGGTTCAGTCCTGGTTCAGTCCTGCTTCAGTCCTGCTTCAGTCCTGGTTCAGTCTGTATTTCTCATGTTACACTCTGGATTATTTCCTGTGTGTGTTATATTTGTGTGTGTGTGTTTCCTCGCGTCATTGGAGGCAGCTGAGTGTGTGTGTTTTTCTCATACGTGTGTTTTCCTGGTGTGTGTGTGTTTTCCTGGTGTGTGTGTGTGTGTGTGTGTGTGTGTGTGTGTGTGTCGTCGTGGCGTCTGAAGCGTCTGACCTTTTCCTTCTCCGCTCGCTCCAATCTGAGTGTTTTAAACGCTACACGCTCGCTAACATTTAAAAGCGCGGCGCTGCCTCCGGGCGTCCAATCACAGCGCAGAGCGGGAACCCGACAGCGCCGGGGTCAGGGGGCGGGGTCAGAGGTCACCCGCACGGGGGGGAGGGGCTACGCTCGCTCTCAGGGGAGGAAATGTCCCGCACTGAGGCTTTTAAGACCTTTAAAGACCTGCTCTGTGCTGATGTGGTTCGTCTCACACACCTGGAGCGGTTCCATTCACACACACAAACCCTCTGAACACCAAGAACCTGAGAGGAGTTTTCACACATTTGGACAGGGTGGAGCAGAGCGTTTGGAGCTTTGGACAGGGTGGAGCAGAGCGTTTGGAGCTTTGGACAGGGTGGAGCAGAGCGTTTGGAGCTTTGGACAGGGTGGAGCAGAGCGTTTGGAGCTTTGGACAGGGTGGAGCAGAGCGTTTGGAGCTTTGGACAGGGTGGAGCAGAGCGTTTGGAGCTTTGGACAGGGTGGAGCAGAGCGTTTGGAGCTTTGGACAGGGTGGAGCAGAGCGTTTGGAGCTTTGGACAGGGTGGAGCAGAGCGTTTGGAGCTTTGGAGATGCAGACAGAACGTGAATGAAACAAACACGAGAACACGAGAACACGAAAACACGAGAACACGAGAACACGAAAACACGAGAACACGAAAACACGAGAACACGAAAACACGAGAACACGAAAACACGAGAACACGAAAACACGAGAACACGAAAACACGAGAACACGAGAACACGAAAACACGAGAACACGAGAACACGAAAACACGAGAACACGAAAACACGAGAACACGAGAACACGAGAACACGAGAACACGAAAACACGAGAACACGAAAACACGAGAACACGAAAACACGAGAACACGAGAACACGAAAACACGAGAACACGAGAACACGAAAACACGAGAACACGAAAACACGAGAACACGAGAACACGAGAACACGAAAACACGAGAACACGAGAACACAAAAACACGAGAACACAAAAACACGAGAACACGAGAACACGAGAACACGAGAACACGAAAACACGAGAACACGAGAACACGAAAACACGAGAACACGAGAACACGAGAACACGAGAACACGAAAACACGAGAACACGAGAACACGAAAACACGAAAACACGATAACACGATAACACGAGAACACGAAAACACGAGAACACGAGAACACTATAACACGAGAACACGAGAACACGAGAACACGAGAACACGAGAACACGAGAACACGAGAACACGAGAACACAAAAACACGAGAACACGAAAACACGAGAACACGAGAACACGAAAACACGAGAACACGAAAACACGAGAACACGAGAACACGAGAACACGAGAACACGAGAACACGAGAACACGAGAACACGAAAACACGAGAACACGAGAACACGAGAACACGAAAACACGAGAACACGAGAACACGAAAACACGAGAACACGAAAACACGAGAACACGAGAACACGAAAACACGAAAACACGAGAACACGAAAACACGAGAACACGAGAACACGAGAACACGAGAACACGAGAACACGAAAACACGAGAACACGAGAACACGAGAACACGAGAACACGAAAACACGAGAACACGAGAACACGAAAACACGAGAACACGAGAACACGAAAACACGAAAACACGAGAACACGAGAACACGAAAACACGAGAACACGAGAACACAAAAACACGAGAACACGAAAACACGAGAACACGAGAACACGAAAACACGAGAACACGAGAACACGAGAACACGAGAACACGAAAACACGAGAACACGAGAACACGAGAACACGAGAACACAAAAACACGAGAACACGAAAACACGAGAACACGAGAACACGAGAACACGAAAACACGAAAACACGAGAACACGAGAACACGAGAACACGAGAACACGAGAACACGAGAACACAAAAACACGAGAACACGAAAACACGAGAACACGAGAACACGAGAACACGAGAACACGAGAACACGAGAACACAAAAACACGAGAACACAAAAACACGAGAACACGAAAACACGAGAACACGAGAACACGAGAACACGAGAACACGAGAACACGAAAACACGAGAACACGAGAACACGAGAACACAAAAACACGATAACACTACAACACTACAACACGAGAACACGAGAACACGATAACACCAAAACACGAGAACACAAAAACACGAGAACACGAGAACACGAGAACACGAAAACACGAGAACACGAGAACACGAGAACACGAAAACACGAGAACACGAGAACACGAGAACACGAGAACACAAAAACACGAGAACACGAAAACACGAGAACACAAAAACACGAGAACACGAAAACACGAGAACACGAGAACACGAGAACACGAAAACACGAGAACACGAGAACACGAAAACACGAGAACACGAGAACACGAGAACACGAGAACACGAGAACACGAAAACACGAGAACACGAGAACACGAGAACACGAGAACACGAGAACACGAAAACACGAGAACACGAGAACACGAGAACACGAAAACACGAGAACACGAGAACACGAGAACACGAGAACACGAGAACACGAGAACACGAGAACACGAGAACACGAAAACACGAGAACACGAGAACACGAGAACACAAAAACACGAGAACACGAGAACACGAAAACACGAGAACACGAGAACACGAGAACACGAGAACACGAGAACACGAAAACACGAGAACACGAAAACACGAGAACACGAGAACACGAGAACACGAAAACACGAGAACACAAAAACACGAGAACACGAGAACACGAGAACACGAAAACACGAAAACACGAAAACACGAGAACACGAGAACACGAAAACACGAGAACACGAAAACACGAGAACACGAAAACACGAGAACACGAAAACACGAAAACACGAGAACACGAAAACACGAGAACACGAGAACACGAGAACACAAAAACACGAGAAATAAATGTGTGTGTGTGTATAAATGTGTGTGTGTATAAATGTGTGTGTGTGTATAACTGTGTGTGTGTATAAATGTGTGTGTGTGTATAAATGTGTGTGTGTATAAATGTGTGTGTGTATAACTGTGTGTGTATAAATGTGTGTGTGTATAACTGTGTGTGTATA
This sequence comes from Odontamblyopus rebecca, assembly GCA_030686955.1. NCBI lineage: Eukaryota > Metazoa > Chordata > Actinopteri > Gobiiformes > Gobiidae > Odontamblyopus > Odontamblyopus rebecca. The sequence goes on from CM060675.1 coordinate 1,660,641, forward strand.
AATGTGTGTGTGTATAACTGTGTGTGTATAAATGTGTGTGTGTATAACTGTGTGTGTATAAATGTGTGTGTGTATAACTGTGTGTGTGTGTGTATAAATGTGTGTGTATAACTGTGTGTGTATAAATGTGTGTGTGTATAACTGTGTGTGTATAAATGTGTGTGTGTGTATAACTGTGTGTGTATAAATGTGTGTGTGTGTATAACTGTGTGTGTATAAATGTGTGTGTGTGTATAACTGTGTGTGTGTATAAATGTGTGTGTGTGTATAACTGTGTGTGTGTATAAATGTGTGTGTGTGTATAAATCTGTGTGTGTATAACTGTGTGTGTGTATAAATGTGTGTGTGTATAACTGTGTGTGTGTGTATAACTGTGTGTGTATAAATGTGTGTGTGTGTTTAACTGTGTGTGTATAAATGTGTGTGTGTATAAATGTGTGTGTGTGTTTAACTGTGTGTGTATAAATGTGTGTGTGTATAAATGTGTGTGTGTATAACTGTGTGTGTGTGTATAACTGTGTGTGTATATAAATGTGTGTGTGTGTATAAATCTGTGTGTGTGTATAACTGTGTGTGTGTATAAATGTGTGTGTGTATAACTGTGTGTGTGTGTATAACTGTGTGTGTATATAAATGTGTGTGTGTGTGTATAAATCTGTGTGTGTGTATAACTGTGTGTGTGTATAAATGTGTGTGTGTATAACTGTGTGTGTGTGTATAAATCTGTGTGTGTGTATAACTGTGTGTGTGTGTATAAATGTGTGTGTGTATAAATGTGTGTGTGTATAACTGTGTGTGTGTGTATAACTGTGTGTGTATATAAATGTGTGTGTGTGTATAAATCTGTGTGTGTGTATAACTGTGTGTGTGTATAAATGTGTGTGTGTATAAATGTGTGTGTGTGTATAAATGTGTGTGTGTATAACTGTGTGTGTGTGTATAACTGTGTGTGTATATAAATGTGTGTGTGTGTATAAATGTGTGTGTGTATAACTGTGTGTGTGTGTATAACTGTGTGTGTGTATAAATGTGTGTGTGTATAAATCTGTGTGTGTGTATAAATCTGTGTGTGTGTATAAATGTGTGTGTGTGTATAAATGTGTGTGTGTGTATAACTGTGTGTGTGTATAACTGTGTGTGTGTGTGTATAACTGTGTGTGTGTGTATAACTGTGTGTGTGTATAACTGTGTGTGTGTATAAATGTGTGTGTGTATAACTGTGTGTGTGTGTATAACTGTGTGTGTGTGTATAACTGTGTGTGTGTATAACTGTGTGTGTGTGTATAAATGTGTGTGTGTATAAATGTGTGTGTGTATAACTGTGTGTGTGTGTATAAATCTGTGTGTGTGTATAACTGTGTGTGTGTATAACTGTGTGTGTGTGTATAACTGTGTGTGTGTATAACTGTGTGTGTGTGTGTATAACTGTGTGTGTGTATAACTGTGTGTGTGTATAACTGTGTGTGTGTATATCTGTGTGTGTGTATAAATGTGTGTGTGTATATCTGTGTGTGTGTGTATAACTGTGTGTGTGTATAAATGTGTGTGTGTATAACTGTGTGTGTGTGTATAACTGTGTGTGTGTATAAATGTGTGTGTGTATAGCTGTGTGTGTATAAATGTGTGTGTGTATAGCTGTGTGTGTGTATAACTGTGTGTGTGTGTGTGTATAACTGTGTGTGTGTATAACTGTGTGTGTGTATAACTGTGTGTGTGTATAACTGTGTGTGTGTATAACTGTGTGTGTGTGTATAACTGTGTGTGTGTATAACTGTGTGTGTGTATAAATGTGTGTGTGTATAACTGTGTGTGTGTGTATAACTGTGTGTGTGTATAGCTGTGTGTGTGTATAACTGTGTGTGTGTGTATAACTGTGTGTGTGTATAACTGTGTGTGTGTGTGTATAACTGTGTGTGTGTGTATAACTGTGTGTGTGTATAACTGTGTGTGTGTATAAATGTGTGTGTGTATAACTGTGTGTGTGTGTATAACTGTGTGTGTGTATAAATGTGTGTGTGTATAAATGTGTGTGTGTGTATAAATGTGTGTGTGTATAAATGTGTGTGTGTATAAATGTGTGTGTGTGTATAAATGTGTGTGTGTATAAATGTGTGTGTGTGTATAAATGTGTGTGTGTATAAATGTGTGTGTGTATAAATGTGTGTGTGTATAAATGTGTGTGTGTGTATAAATGTGTGTGTGTGTATAAATGTGTGTTTTGTATAAACGTGTGTGTGTGTATAACTGTGTGTGTGTATAAATGTGTGTGTGTATAAATCTGTGTGTGTGTATAAATCTGTGTGTGTGTATAAATGTGTGTGTGTGTATAAATGTGTGTGTGTGTATAACTGTGTGTGTGTATAACTGTGTGTGTGTGTGTATAACTGTGTGTGTGTGTATAACTGTGTGTGTGTATAACTGTGTGTGTGTATAAATGTGTGTGTGTATAACTGTGTGTGTGTGTATAACTGTGTGTGTGTGTATAACTGTGTGTGTGTATAACTGTGTGTGTGTATAACTGTGTGTGTGTGTATAACTGTGTGTGTGTATAACTGTGTGTGTGTATAAATGTGTGTGTGTATAGCTGTGTGTGTGTATAAATGTGTGTGTGTATAGCTGTGTGTGTGTATAACTGTGTGTGTGTGTGTGTATAACTGTGTGTGTGTATAACTGTGTGTGTGTATAACTGTGTGTGTGTGTATAACTGTGTGTGTGTATAAATGTGTGTGTGTATAAATGTGTGTGTGTATAACTGTGTGTGTGTATCACTGTGTGTGTGTATATATGTGTGTGTGTATAACTGTGTGTGTGTGTATAACTGTGTGTGTGTATAACTGTGTGTGTGTATAACTGTGTGTGTGTATAACTGTGTGTGTGTGTGTATAACTGTGTGTGTGTGTATAACTGTGTGTGTGTATAACTGTGTGTGTGTATAAATGTGTGTGTGTATAACTGTGTGTGTGTATAACTGTGTGTGTGTATAAATGTGTGTGTGTATAACTGTGTGTGTGTGTATAACTGTGTGTGTGTATAAATGTGTGTGTGTATAAATGTGTGTGTGTGTATAAATGTGTGTGTGTATAAATGTGTGTGTGTATAAATGTGTGTGTGTGTATAAATGTGTGTGTGTATAAATGTGTGTGTGTGTATAAATGTGTGTGTGTATAAATGTGTGTGTGTATAAATGTGTGTGTGTGTATAAACGTGTGTGTGTGTATAAATGTGTGTGTGTATAAATGTGTGTGTGTGTATAAATGTGTGTTTTGTATAAACGTGTGTGTCTGATTGGTCCCAAATGTCAGTGCCTGTGGCTCTGTCCCGCTCCATTGCCCCTGCCTCTGGGAACACTGCACTGTACAACACACAACACACAGCTCTACACACACGATACAACACTATACTCTACAGCTTAGACCTGGTTCAGACCTGGTTCAGACCTGGTTCAGTCCTGGTTCAGACCTGGTTCAGTCCTGGTTCAGTCCTGGTTCAGTCCTGGTTCAGACCTGGTTCAGTCCTGGTTCAGTCCTGGTTCAGTCCTGGTTCAGTCCTGGTTCAGTCCTGGTTCAGTCCTGGTTCAGTCCTGCTTCAGTCCTGCTTCAGTCCTGCTTCAGTCCTGCTTCAGTCCAGGTTCAGTCCTGGTTCAGCCCTGGTTCAGTCCTGGTTCAGTCCTGGTTCAGTCCTGGTTCAGTCCTGGTTCAGTCCTGGTTCAGTCCCTCATGTGTGGGTCCTGTGTGTATTAGATCCATAATAATATTCTAATAGTTTCTGTGCGGCTGCTTCTGACCCGAGGCTTTCATTAAACTCAAACTCATTTACATCACATTTATTTACAACGCTCCACAAAACACTCACTGCTCCAGACCTGCTCCAGACCTGCTCCAGACCTGCTCCAGACCGGCTCCAGACCTGCTCCAGACCTGCTCCAGACCTGCTCCAGACCATATCTCCAAAAGTCTTCCTCTTGTCCAAATGTAACTCAGGAGTTGTTCTGGAGCCTCAGGTGTAGATCAGGAGTTGTTCTGGAGCCTCAGGTGTAGATCAGGAGTTGTTCTGGAGCCTCAGGTGTAGATCAGGAGTTGTTCTGGAGCCTCAGGTGTAGATCAGGAGTTGTTCTGGAGCCTCAGGTGTAGATCAGGAGTTGTTCTGGAGCCTCAGGTGTAGATCAGGAGTTGTTCTGGAGCCTCAGGTGTAGATCAGGAGTTGTTCTGGAGCCTCAGGTGTAGATCAAGAGTTGTTCTGGAGCCTCAGGTGTAGATCAGGAGTTGTTCTGGAGCCTCAGGTGTAGATCAGGAGTTGTTCTGGAGCCTCAGGTGTAGATCAGGAGTTGTTCTGGAGCCTCAGGTGTAGATCAGGAGTTGTTCTGGAGCCTCAGGTGTAGATCAGGAGTTGTTCTGGAGCCTCAGGTGTAGATCAGGAGTTGTTCTGGAGCCTCAGGTGTAGATCAGGAGTTGTTCTGGAGCCTCAGGTGTTCACACTCGGCCCCTCGGCCTCAGATGTTTCTCCAAACGTGAGTGACAGAACGTGTCTCTCAGGAGCTGTGAGGAACCTGAGACACGAGGGCAACTCTGGATGGAAATAAATCTTGTGACATTAGAAGTTTATCGAAACAATGTCACAGAGGATGCGTTTATTTTTCACCATGATCTCACAGTGATGATGAGTCTGACGCTGCACAAAGCTTCTCCAGCACATCCCAAAGAATCTCACTGGGGTTCAGGTCTGGACTCTGAGGGGTTCAGGTCTGGACTCTGAGGGGTTCAGGTCTGGACTCTGAGGGGTTCAGGTCTGGACTCTGGGGGGTTCAGGTCTGGACTCTGGGGGGGGGGGGGGGTGTTGTGTGTGTGTTCATGTGTGTATATGTGTGTATGTTCATACGTGTGTGTGTATGTTCACATGTGTGTGTTCACATGTGTGTGTTCATACGTGTGTGTGATCACATGTTTGTGTTCACATGTGTGTTCATACGTGTGTATGTTCACATGTGTGTGTTCATGCGTGTGTATGTTCAGATGTGTGTGTTCATGCGTGTGTATGTTCAGATGTGTGTGTTCATACGTGTGTATGTTCACATGTGTGTGTTCACATGTGTGTTCACATGTGTGTTCATACATGTGTGTTCATACGTGTGTATGTTCATACGTGTGTATGTTCATGTGTGTGTTCATACGTGTGTGTTCATACATGTGTGTTCATACGTGTGTATGTTCATGTGTGTGTTCATACATGTGTGTTCATACGTGTGTATGTTCACATGTGTGTTCATACGTGTGTGTTCATACGTGTGTGTGTTCATACGTGTGTGTTCATACGTGTGTGTTCATACGTGTGTATGTTCACATGTGTGTTCATACATGTGTGTTCATACGTGTGTATGTTCATGTGTGTGTTCATACGTGTGTATGTTCACGTGTGTTCATACATGTATTCATACGTGTGTATGTTCATGTGTGTGTTCATACGTGTGTGTTCATACGTGTGTATGTTCACATGTGTGTTCATACATGTGTGTTCATACGTGTGTATGTTCATGTGTGTGTTCATACGTGTGTATGTTCACATGTGTGTTCATACATGTATTCATACGTGTGTATGTTCATGTGTGTGTTCATACGTGTGTATGTTCACATGTGTGTTCATACATGTGTGTTCATACGTGTGTATGTTCATGTGTGTGTTCATACGTGTGTATGTTCACATGTGTGTTCATACATGTATTCATACGTGTGTATGTTCATGTGTGTTCATACATGTGTGTTCATACGTGTGTATGTTCATGTGTGTGTTCATACGTGTGTATGTTCACATGTGTGTTCATACATGTATTCATACGTGTGTATGTTCATGTGTGTGTTCATACGTGTGTGTTCATACGTGTGTATGTTCACATGTGTGTTCATACATGTGTGTTCATACGTGTGTATGTTCATGTGTGTGTTCATACGTGTGTATGTTCACATGTGTGTTCATACATGTATTCATACGTGTGTATGTTCATGTGTGTGTTCATACGTGTGTATGTTCACATGTGTGTTCATACATGTATTCATACGTGTGTATGTTCATGTGTGTGTTCATACGTGTGTATGTTCACATGTGTGTTCATACATGTGTGTTCATACGTGTGTATGTTCATGTGTGTGTTCATACGTGTGTATGTTCACATGTGTGTTCATACATGTATTCATACGTGTGTATGTTCATGTGTGTGTTCATACGTGTGTATGTTTACATGTGTGTTCATACATGTATTCATACATGTGTATGTTCATGTGTGTTCATACATGTGCGTTCATACGTGTGTATGTTCATGTGTGTTCATACATGTGTGTTCATACGTGTGTATGTTCATGTGTGTGTTCATACGTGTGTATGTTCATGTGTGTGTTCATACGTGTGTATGTTCATGTGTGTGTTCATACGTGTGTATGTTCATGTGTGTGTTCATACGTGTGTATGTTCATGTGTGTGTTCATACGTGTGTATGTTCATGTGTGTGTTCATACGTGTGTATGTTCATGTGTGTGTTCATACGTGTGTATGTTCATGTGTGTGTTCACACATGTGTGTGTTGCAGATGCAGAGGAGAGCTTTGACTTCCAGATCGTGTCGCTCACGGGTCAAACGTGGCATTTTGAGGCGACGTCGTACGAGGAGCGAGACGCCTGGGTCCAAGTGATCGAGAGTCAAATCCTCCACAGTCTGCAGAGCTGTGAGTCCAGCAAGAACAAGGTACTGATACTACTGATACCGATACTGATACTACTACTGATACTGCTGATACTACTGATACTACTGATACTGCTACTGATACTGCTACTGATACTACTGATACTGCTACTGATACTACTGATACTACTGATACTGCTACTGCTACTGATACTACTGATACTGCTACTGATACTGCTACTACTACTGATACTACTACTGATACTACTGATACTGCTACTACTACTGATACTACTACTGATACTGCTACTACTACTGATACTACTACTGATGCTACTGATACTGATACTGATACTGCTACTGATACTACTATCAGTAGCAGCGGCACGGTGGCTGAGTGGCTAGCACTCATGCCTCACAGCAAGAAGGTTGCGGGTTCGATCCCCGGGTCGCCCGGGCCTTTCTGTGTGGAGTTTGCATGTTCTCCCCGTGTCTGGATGGGTTTCCTCCGGGCGCTCCGGTTTCCCCCATCAACCCAAAACATGCACTGTAAAAGTTGTGTGAGTGAGTGTTGGTGGTGGTCGGAGGGACCGTTGGCACCGCTTGGCTTGGCAGCTGCGCCTCCGTCAGTCTGCCCCAGGGCAACTGTGGCTATAACAGTAGTTTACCACCACCGGAGTGAATGAAGAATGCTCTGTGAAATGCTGTGTAAAGCACTTTGGGGACATGTGTCTGTGTAAAGCGCTATATAAATAAACCTTACCTTACCTTACTACTACTGATACTGATACTACTACTGTACCTTGTGTGTGCAGTGATTGTCTCACCCTGTGTGTGTTTTTGCCAGTCCCGTTTGCCGAGTCAGACTGAGGCTATGGCCCTTCAGGCCATCAGGAGCCAGAGAGGAAACAGCCTGTGTGTGGACTGTGGAGCCAGCAGTGAGTACACACACCTGTACACACCTGTACACACCTGTAACACACCTGTAACACACCTGTACACACCTGTAACACACCTGTATCACACCTGCACACACACCTGTAACACACCTGTAACACACCTGTAACACACCTGTAACACACCTGTACACACCTGTAACACACCTGTATCACACCTGTAACACACCTGTAACACACCTGTAACACACCTGTACACACCTGTACACACCTGTAACACACCTGTAACACACCTGTAACACACCTGTATCACACCTGTAACACACCTGTAACACACCTGTATCACACCTGTACACACCTGTACACACCTGTACACACCTGTACACACCTATAACACACCTGTATCACACCTGTAACACACCTGTACACACCTATAACACACCTGTAACACACCTGTACACACCTGTATCACACCTGTAACACACCTGTAACACACCTGTACACACCTGTATCACACCTGTAACACACCTGTAACACACCTGTACACACCTGTAACACACCTTTATACACCTGTAACACACCTGTATACACCTGTAACACACCTGGATACACCTGTAACACACCTGGATACACCTGTACACACCTGTACACACCTATAACACACCTCTGTACACCTGTATACACCTATAACATATCTGTACACACCTGTGACACACCTTTATACACCTGTAACACACCTATACACACCTGTGACACACCTTTATACACCTGTAACACACCTGTAAACACCTGTATACACCTATAACACACCTGTATACACCTGTAACACACTTGTATACACCTATAACACACCTGTATACACCTGTAACACACCTGTATACACCTGTAACACACTTGTATACACCTATAACACACCTGTATACACCTGTAACACACCTGTATACACCTATAACACACCTGTATACACCTATAACACACCTGTATACACCTGTAACACACTTGTATACACCTATAACACACCTGTATAGACCTGTAACACACCTGTATACACCTGTAACACACCTGTATACACCTGTAACACACCTGTATACACCTGTAACACACCTGTATACACCTGTAACACACCTGTATACACCTGTAACACACCTGTATACACCTGTATACACCTGTAACACACCTGTATACACCTGTAACACACCTGTATACACCTATAACACACCTGTAACACACCTGTAACACACCTGTACACACCTGTATACACCTATAACACACCTGTATACACCTGTAACACACCTGTATACACCTGTAACACACCTGTATACACCTGTAACACACTTGTATACACCTATAACACACCTGTATACACCTGTAACACACCTGTATACACCTGTAACACACCTGTATACACCTGTAACACACCTGTATACACCTATAACACACCTGTAACACACCTGTAACACACCTGTACACACCTGTATACACCTATAACACACCTGTATACACCTGTAACACACCTGTATACACCTGTAACACACCTGTATACACCTATAACACACCTGTATACACCTATAACACACCTGTATACACCTGTAACACACCTGTATACACCTGTAACACACCTGTATACACCTGTATACACCTGTAACACACCTGTATACACCTGTAACACACCTGTATACACCTATAACACACCTGTAACACACCTGTAACACACCTGTACACACCTGTATACACCTATAACACACCTGTATACACCTGTAACACACCTGTATACACCTGTAACACACCTGTATACACCTATAACACACCTATATACACCTATAACACACCTATATACACCTATAACACACCTGTATACACCTGTAACACACCTGTATACACCTGTAACACACCTGTATACACCTGTAACACACCTGTATACACCTGTAACACACCTGTAACACACCTGTATACACCTGTAACACACCTGTATACACCTGTAACACACCTGTATACACCTGTATACACCTATAACACACCTGTATACACCTATAACACACGTGTATACACCTGTAACACACCTGTATACACCTATAACACACCTGTATACACCTATAACACACCTGTATACACCTGTAACACACCTGTATACACCTGTAACACACCTGTATACACCTGTAACACACCTGTATACACCTGTAACACACCTGTAACACACCTGTAACACACCTGTAACACACCTGTAACACACCTGTAACACACCTGTAACACACCTGTATACACCTGTAACACACCTGTAACACACCTGTAACACACCTGTACCCTTGCCCCACTCTCTGTTCTAGACCCGGACTGGGCGAGCCTGAACCTGGGGGCCCTCATCTGTATCGAGTGTTCTGGGATCCACAGGAACCTGGGCACACACCTGTCCAGGGTCCGGTCCCTGCACCTGGACGACTGGCCCCTGGAGCTCATCAAAGTCCTGAGCAGCATCGGGAACGACCTGTGCAACGCCGTGTGGGAGGGCAGCACCCATGGGCGACAGAAGCCCACCCCCGACACAAGCAGGTACACGAGCTGGACTGGACCGGGACTGGACCGGGACTGGACCGGGACTGGACCAGGACTGGATCAGGACTGAACTGGGACTGGACTGGGACTGGGACTGGGACTGGACTGGGACTGGACCGGGACTGAACCGGGACTGAACCTGTCTCTGCTCCTGTCTCTGCTCCTGCCTCTGCTCCTGCCTCTGCTCCTGTCTCTGCTCCTGCCTCTGCTCCTGTCTCTGCTCCTGTCTCTGCTCCTGCCTCTGCTCCTGCCTCTGCTCCTGCCTCTGCTCCTGTCTCTGCTCCTGTCTCTGCTCCTGCCTCTGCTCCTGTCTCTGCTCCTGCCTCTGCTCCTGCCTCTGCTCCTGTCTCTGCTCCTGCCTCTGCTCCTGTCTCTGCTCCTGTCTCTGCTCCTGCCTCTGCTCCTGCCTCTGCTCCTGCCTCTGCTCCTGCCTCTGCTCCTGCCTCTGCTCCTGTCTCTGCTCCTGTCTCTGCTCCTGCCTCTGCTCCTGTCTCTGCTCCTGTCTCTGCTCCTGCCTCTGCTCCTGTCTCTGCTCCTGTCTCTGCTCCTGCCTCTGCTCCTGCCTCTGCTCCTGCCTCTGCTCCTGTCTCTGCTCCTGTCTCTGCTCCTGTCTCTGCTCCTGCCTCATATTTCTCATTGGGATCATAAATTCATTAGTGGGTCCCTGGAGCTCATTAGCGCTCGGCTCTGAATCGACGCAACACAATCTGAACACATTTAACTCCAGAGTCTCACAACAAATCAAACACACAGACACACACACACACACACACACACACACACACACACACACACACACACACACACACACACACACACACACACACATACAGATACAGATGCCATTTTGTGATGGATTCTGTTTAAAATGTTCAAATCATCGGCCATTTTGAGAGTCGTGGATGTGAGTTTGATGAGTGACTTGGACAGGTGTGAGTGTGTGTGTGTGTGTGTGTGTCTGTGAGAGGAAGAGGAGGAGGAAGAGGAGGAGGAAGAGGGGGATGTGGGTCGTTAAGAGCCGATAATTGAGACGATATTGACGAGTTTGTGGAGCGCAGAGAAGAAACAGAGACAAACTGTAACACTGAAAAACGACTGATAAATACTGTCGATAACAGAGAGGAAGAGAGCTAGAGGGAGGGAGGGGGATGGAGGGAGATGGATGGAGATGGAGGGAGATGGAGGGAGGGAGGGAGATGGAGGGAGGGAGGGAGTTGGAGGGAGATGGAGGGAGGTGGAGGGAGGGAGGGAGATGGAGGGAGATGGAGGGAGATGGAGGGAGATGGAGGGAGATGGAGGGAGGGAGGGAGGGAGAAAAGGGGGAGAGAAAGAGATGATGAGAAGAAGATTGTGAGAGATGGAAAAAGGAGAGCAAAGGCCAATAGAGAGAGAGAAAACCAAACCAGGACTGAACTTGGACTAAACCAAGGACTAAACCAGGACTGAACTTGGACTAAACCAAGGACTAAGCCAGGGACCAAACCAGGACTGAACTCGGACTAAACTAAGGACTAAACCAGGGACCAAACCAGGACTGAACTCGGACTAAACTAAGGACTAAACCAGGGACCAAACCAGGACTGAACTCGGACTAAACTAAGGACTAAACCAGGGACCAAACCAGGACTGAACTCGGACTAAACTAAGGACTAAACCAGGGACCAAACCAGGACTGAACTCGGACTAAACCAGATCTATATCTGATTTTAGGGCAGTGTTCTTAAGTCGCCCTAAACCAGTTCAGATCCCAGTGATCCAAGCCTGGTATGTTTCTGGTTTAGTCCCGGTTTAGTCCTGGTTTAGTCCCGGTCTCAGCCCTGGTTTTGTCCCATTTCAGTCCCGGTTTAGTCCCGTTTCAGTCCTGGTTTAGTCCCGTTTCAGTCCTGGTTTAGTCCCGTTTCAGTCCCGTTTCAGTCCCGTTTCAGTCCTGGTTTAGTCCCATTTCAGCCCCGGTTTAGTCCCGTTTCAGTCCCGTTTCAGTCCCGTTTCAGTCCCGTTTCAGTCCTGGTTTAGTCCCGTTTCAGCCCCGGTTTAGTCCCGTTTCAGTCCCATTTCAGTCCCGGTTTAGTCCCGTTTCAGTCCCGGTTTAGTCCCGTTTCAGTCCCGGTTTAGTCCCGTTTCAGTCCCATTTCAGTCCCGGTTTAGTCCCGTTTCAGTCCCGTTTCAGTCCTGGTTTAGTCCCGTTTCAGCCCCGGTTTAGTCCCGTTTCAGTCCCATTTCAGTCCCGGTTTAGTCCCGTTTCAGTCCCGGTTTAGTCCCGTTTCAGTCCCGGTTTAGTCCCGTTTCAGTCCCATTTCAGTCCCGGTTTAGTCCCGTTTCAGTCCCGGTTTAGTCCTGTTTCAGTCCCAGTTTAGTCCCGTTTCAACCCCGGTTTAGTCCCGTTTCAGTCCCGGTTTAGTCCCGTTTCAGTCCCGGTTTAGTCCCGTTTCAGTCCCGTTTCAGTCCCGTTTCAGTCCCGTTTCAGTCCCGGTTTAGTCCCGTTTCAGTCCCGGTTTAGTCCCGTTTCAGTCCCGGTTTAGTCCCGTTTCAGTCCCGTTTCAGTCCCGGTTTAGTCCCGTTTCAGTCCCGTTTCAGTCCCGTTTCAGTCCCGGTTTAGTCCCGTTTCAGTCCCGGTTTAGTCCCGTTTCAGCCCCGGTTTAGTCCCGTTTCAGTCCCGGGTTTAGTCCCGCTTCAGTCCCGGGTTTAGTCCCGCTTCAGTCCCGGTTTAGTCCCGCTTTCAGTCCCGCTTTCAGTCCCGCTTCAGTCCCGGTTTAGTCCCGCTTCAGTCCCGGTTTAGTCCCGCTTTCAGTCCCGGTTTTGTCCCGCTTTCAGTCCCGCTTTCAGTCCCGGTTTAGTCCCGCTTTCAGTCCCGCTTCAGTCCCGCTTTCAGTCCCGGGTTTAGTCCCGCTTCAGTCCTTTAGTCCCGCTTCAGCCCCGGGTTTAGTCCCGTTTCAGTCCCGGTTTAGTCCCGTTTCAGTCCCGGTTTAGTCCCGTTTCAGTCCCGGTTTAGTCCCGTTTCAGTCCCGTTTCAGTCCCGTTTCAGTCCCGGTTTAGTCCCGTTTCAGTCCCGGTTTAGTCCCGTTTCAGCCCCGGTTTAGTCCCGTTTCAGTCCCGGTTTAGTCCCGTTTCAGTCCCGGTTTAGTCCCGTTTCAGTCCCGTTTAAGTCCCGTTTCAGTCCCGGTTTAGTCCCGTTTCAGTCCCGGTTTAGTCCCGTTTCAGTCCCGGTTTAGTCCCGTTTCAGTCCCGGTTTAGTCCCGTTTCAGCCCCGGTTTAGTCCCGTTTCAGTCCCGGTTTAGTCCCGTTTCAGCCCGGGTCTCTGCGCTCTCACCTCTTGACGTCTCATAATTAGTCGCGCTAATAGAATCAAGCGTTTGGCCTTTTCGCCGGTAATTACCCACGATCCTCTGCTCCTGCCCCTCCCCCCTCCCCCTCCCGCTCTGTAATTACCCATCATGCTTTGCTGCGGCCCCCCTCGCTGTAATTACCCAGAATGCCGAGGGTCGGGGTCAGGGAGAAGGCTGGCGGCCATATTTAACATTAAAATGATCCGCTCGTTAATTAACCTGAAGATCGTTAAATCGGCCAATCGCAAAATGAGAAAGTGTGTCCGCATCAGTCACCCGAGAACTACCCACGATGCACCAGGGCGAGGACACTGGGAGAGGGGCTAGGAGAGGAGACGAGGGGCTAGGAGGGGAGACCAGGAGAGGGGCTAGGAGAGGAGACGAGGGGCTAGGAGAGGAGACGAGGGGCTAGGAGGGGAGACCAGGAGAGGAGGCGAGGAAGCATGACTGACTGAGACTGTGACTCTGCACCACCGGCTCCACCACAACAACACACACACTATACACACACTACACACACACACTATACACACACTATACACACACACTACACACACACACTATACACACATACTATACACACACTACACACACACACTATACACACATACTATACACACACACACACACACACTATACACACATACTATACACACACACACACACTATACACACACACTATACACACACTACACACACACACTATACACACACACTATACACACACTACACACACACACTATACACACACACTATACACACACTACACACACACACTATACACACATACTATACACACACTACACACACACACTATACACACACTACACACACACACTATACACACACACTATACACACACACACACACTATACACACACACTATACACACACACTATACACACACTATACACACACTATACACACACACTACACACACACTATACACACACTATACACACACTATACACACACTATACACACACTATACACACACTATACACACACTATACACACACTATACACACACTATACACACACACTATACACACACTATACACACTATACACACACTATACACACACACTATACACACACTATACACACACACTATACACACACTATACACACTATACACACTATACACACACTATACACACACTATACACACACACTATACACACACACTATACACACACTATACACACACACTATACACACACTATACACACTATACACACACACTATACACACACTATACACACACACTATACACACACTATACACACTATACACACACTATACACACACTATACACACTATACACACACACTATACACACACTATACACACACTATACACACACTATACACACTATACACACACACACACTATACACACACTATACACACACTATACACACTATACACACACACTATACACACACACACTATACACACACACACACTATACACACACACACTATACACACACTACACACACACTATACACACACACACTATACACACACACACACGTTGCTCTTTCAGGACAGAATAATCTGGGGCTGTGGAGGTTTTGGTCTGAACGTTTATTCCAGAGCAGAAAAAACAACAACTGCCCCCGGCTCAGACTACACCTGACGCTCCTGCCCCCGGCTCAGACTACACCTGACGCTCCTGCCCCCGGCTCAGACTACACCTGACGCTCCTGCCCCCGGCTCAGACTACACCTGACCCCTGCCCCCGGCTCAGACCACACCTGACGCTCCTGCCCCCGGCTCAGACTACACCTGACGCTCCTGCCCCGCCCCCGGCTCAGACTACACCTGACGCTCCTGCCCCCGGCTCAGACTACACCTGACGCTCCTGCCCCCGGCTCAGACTACACCTGACGCTCCTGCCCCCGGCTCAGACTACACCTGACGCTCCTGCCCCCGGCTCAGACTACACCTGACGCTCCTGCCCCCGGCTCAGACTACACCTGACGCTCCTCAGACTACACCTGCCCCCTGCCCCCGGCTCAGACTACACCTGACGCTCCTGCCCCCCGGCTCAGACTACACCTGACACTCCTGCCCCCGGCTCAGACTACACCTGACGCTCCTGCCCCCGGCTCAGACTACACCTGACGCTCCTGCCCCCGGCTCAGACTACACCTGACGCTCCTGCCCCCGGCTCAGACTACACCTGACGCTCCCGCCCCCGGCTCAGACTACACCTGACGCTCCTGCCCCGCCCCCGGCTCAGACTACACCTGACGCTCCCGCCCCCGGCTCAGACTACACCTGACGCTCCCGCCCCCGGCTCAGACTACACCTGACGCTCCCGCCCCCGGCTCAGACTACACCTGACGCTCCCGCCCCGGCTCAGACTACACCTGACGCTCCCGCCCCGGCTCAGACTACACCTGACGCTCCCGCCCCGGCTCAGACTACACCTGACGCTCCCGCCCCGGCTCAGACTACACCTGACGCTCCCGCCCCGGCTCAGACTACACCTGACGCCTCCCGCCCCGGCTCAGACTACACCTGACGCGCTCCCGCCCCCGGCTCAGACTACACCTGACGCTCCCGCCCCGGCTCAGACTACACCTGACGCTCCCGCCCGCCCGCCCCGGCTCAGACTACACCTGACGCTCCCGCCCCGCCCCCGGGCTCAGACTACACCTGACACTCCTGCCCCCGGCTCAGACTACACCTGACGCTCCCGACCCCGGCTCAGACTACACCTGACGCTCCCGCCCCCGGCTCAGACTACACCTGACGCTCCCGCCCCCGGCTCAGACTACACCTGACGCTCCCGCCCCCGGCTCAGACTACACCTGACGCTCCTGCCCCCGGCTCAGACTACACCTGACGCTCCCGCCCCCGGCTCAGACTACACCTGACGCTCCCGCCCCCGGCTCAGACTACACCTGACGCTCCCGCCCCCGGCTCAGACTACACCTGACGCTCCTGCCCCGCCCCCGGCTCAGACTACACCTGACGCTCCCGCCCCCGGCTCAGACTACACCTGACACTCCTGCCCCCGGCTCAGACTACACCTGACGCTCCCGCCCCCGGCTCAGACTACACCTGACGCTCCCGCCCCGGCTCAGACTACACCTGACGCTCCCGCCCCGGCTCAGACTACACCTGACGCTCCTGCCCCGGCTCAGACTACACCTGACGCTCCCGCCCCCGGCTCAGACTACACCTGACGCTCCTGCCCCCGGCTCAGACTACACCTGGCGCTCCAGCCCCGGCTCAGACTACACCTGACGCTCCTGCCCCCGGCTCAGACTACACCTGACGCTCCTGCCCCCGGCTCAGACTACACCTGACGCTCCCGCCCCCGGCTCAGACTACACCTGACGCTCCTGCCCCCGGCTCAGACTACACCTGACGCTCCTGCCCCCGGCTCAGACTACACCTGACGCTCCTGCCCCGGCTCAGACTACACCTGACGC
>CM060675.1:1682525-1725025 GCA_030686955.1 Odontamblyopus rebecca
CTGGTTTAGTCCTCCTTTAGTCCCTGTTTTAGTCCTGCTTTAGTCCTGCTTTAGTCCTGGTTTAGTCCTGGTTTAGTCCGCCTTTAGTCCCTGTTTTAGTCCTGCTTTAGTCCTGGTTTAGTCCTTGTTTTAGTCCTCCTTTAATCCCTGTTTTAGTCCTGCTTTAGTCCTGCTTTAGTCCTGCTTTAGTCCTGCTTTAGTCCTGGTTTAGTCCTTGTTTTAGTCCTCCTTTAATCCTTGTTTTAGTCCTGCTTTAGTCCTGGTTTAGTCCTGCTTTAGTCCTCCTTTAGTCCCTGTTTTAGTCCTGCTTTAGTCCTGCTTTAGTCCTGGTTTAGTCCTCCTTTAGTCCGTTTTTGTCCTGCTTTAGTCCTGGTTTAGTCCCTGTTTTAGTCCTCCTTTAATCCCTCTTTTAGTCCTGCTTTAGTCCTGTTTTAGTCCTGCTTTAGTCCTGCTTTAGTCCTGCTTTAGTCCTCCTTTAGTCCCTGTTTTAGTCCTGCTTTAGTCCTGCTTTAGTCCTGCTTTAGTCCTGCTTTAGTCCTGGTTTAGTCCTCCTTTAGTCCCTGTTTTAGTCCTGCTTTAGTCCTGCTTTAGTCCTGTTTTAGTCCTGGTTTAGTCCTCCTTTAGTCCCTGTTTTAGTCCTGCTTTAGTCCTGCTTTAGTCCTGTTTTAGTCTTGTTTTAGTCCTGCTTTAGTCCTGCTTTAGTCCTGTTTTAGTCCTGGTTTAATCCCTGTTTTAGTCCTGGTTTAGTCCTCCTTTAGTCCCTGTTTTAGTCCATTTTTAGTCCTGTTTTAATCCCTGTTTTAGTCCTGCTTTAGTCCCTGTTTTAGTCCTGGTTTAGTCCCTGTTTTAGTCCTGGTTTAGTCCCCGTTTTAGTCCAGTTTTAGTCCTGCTTTAGTCCTGGTTTACTCCCAGTTTTAGTCCTGCTTTAGTCCTGGTTTAGTCCCTGTTTTAGTCCTGCTTTAGTTCCTGTTTTAGTCCAGTTTTAGTCCTGGTTTAGTCCCTGTTTTAGTCCTGCTTTAGTCCCTGTTTTAGTCCTGTTTTAGTCCATTTTTAGTCCTGCTTTAGTTCCTGTTTTAGTCCTGTTTTAGTCCTGCTTTAGTCCCTGTTTTAGTCCTGCTTTAGTCCTGGTTTAGTCCTGGTTTAGTCCTGCTTTAGTCCTGCTTTAGTCCTTGTTTAATCCCAGTTTTAGTTCTGCTTTAGTCCCTGTTTTAGTCCTGCTTTAGTCCTGGTTTAGTCCTGCTTTAGTCCTGGTTTAGTCCTGCTTTAGTCCTGCTTTAGTCCTGCTTTAGTCCTTGTTTAATCCCAGTTTTAGTTCTGCTTTAGTCCTGGTTTAGTCCTGTTTTAGTCCTGCTTTAGTCCCTGTTTTAGTCCTGCTTTAGTCCTGGTTTAGTCCTGCTTTAGTCCTGCTTTAGTCCTGTTTTAGCCCTGCTTTAGTCCCTGTTTTAGTCCTGCTTTAGTCCCTGTTTTAGTCCTGCTTTAGTCCTGGTTTAGTCCCTGTTTTAGTCCTGCTTTAGTCCCTGTTTTAGTCCTGCTTTAGTCCTGGTTTAGTCCTGCTTTAGTCCTGCTTTAGTCCTGCTTTAGTCCTGTTTTAGCCCTGCTTTAGTCCCTGTTTTAGTCCTGCTTTAGTCCCTGTTTTAGTCCTGCTTTAGCCCTGATTTAGTCCCTGTTTTAGTCCTGTTTTAGTCCATTTTTAGTCCTGCTTTAGTTCCTGTTTTAGTCCAGTTTTAGTCCTGGTCTAGTCCCGCTGGGGCCTGTTATTCCATTAGTGTTTAATTGATTCTGTTGACGGTTAATTAGGCGAGCGTGAGAGCGGGTCTAGACCTCGTTAGGACCTCATTAGACCCTGCTTAGACCCTGTTTAGACCCTGGTTAGTCCTGGTTGAGATCTCATCAGGTCCTTAATGAGCCTCTAATGAAGTGAAGCAGACAGAGCGCAGATAACAGCATCCATCACTGTCAGGACTACAGAGGGAGAGGGGCATCATGGGAAGTGTAGTCTGTAACAGCATCCATCACTGTCAGGACTACAGAGAGAGAGGGGCATCATGGGAAGTGTAGTCTGTAACAGCATCCATCACTGTCAGGACTACAGAGGGAGAGGGGCATCATGGGAAGTGTAGTCTGTAACAGCATCCATCACTGTCAGGACTACAGAGGGAGAGGGGCATCATGGGAAGTGTAGTCTGTAACAGCATCCATCACTGTCAGGACTACAGAGAGAGAGGGGCATCATGGGAAGTGTAGTCTGTAACAGCATCCATCACTGTCAGGACTACAGAGGGAGAGGGGCATCATGGGAAGTGTAGTCTGTAACAGCATCCATCACTGTCAGGACTACAGAGAGAGAGGGGCATCATGGGAAGTGTAGTCTGTAACAGCATCCATCAATGTCAGGACTACAGAGGGAGAGGGGCATCATGGGAAGTGTAGTCTGTAACAGCATCCATCACTGTCAGGACTACAGAGGGAGAGGGGCATCATGGGAAGTGTAGTCTGTAACAGCATCCATCACTGTCAGGACTACAGAGGGAGAGGGGCATCATGGGAAGTGTAGTCTGTAACAGCATCCATCACTGTCAGGACTGGAGAGGGAGAGGGGCATCATGGGAGGTGTAGACTGTAACAGCATCCATCACTGTCAGGACTATAGTGTGAGTGGGTCATCATGGGAAGTGTAGTCTGTAACAGCATACATCAATGTCAGGACTACAGAGTGAGAGGGGCATCATGGGAAGTGTAGTCTGTAACAGCATCCATCACTGTCAGGACTGCAGAGGGAGAGGGGCATCATGGGAAGTGTAGTCTGTCACAACCGGGACTAAAACAGGACTAAAACAGGGACTAAATAAGAGACTAAACAAGGACCAAAAAGGACTAAACCAGGACTAAACAAGGACTAAAACAGGACTAAAACAAGGACTAAAAAGGGACTAAATAAGAGACTAAACAAGGACTAAAACAGGACTAAAACAAGGACTAAAAAAGGGACTAAATAAGAGACTAAACAAGGACTAAAACAGGACTAAAACAAGGACTAAAAAAGGGACTAAATAAGAGACTAAACAAGGACTAAAACAGGACTAAAACAAGGACTAAAAAAGGGACTAAATAAGAGACTAAACAAGGACTAAAACAGGAATAAAAAAGGGACTAAATAAGAGACTAAACAAGGACTAAAACAGGACTAAAAAAGGGACTAAATAAGAGACTAAACAAGGACTAAAACAGGACTAAAACAAGGACAAAAAAAGGGACTAAATAAGAGACTAAACAAGGACTAAAACAGGACTAAAACAAGGACTAAAAAAGGGACTAAATAAGAGACTAAACAAGGACTAAAACAGGAATAAAAAATGGACTAAATAAGAGACTAAACAAGGACTAAAACAGGACTAAAAAAGGGACTAAATAAGAGACTAAACAAGGACTAAAACAGGACTAAAACAAGGACAAAAAAAGGGACTAAATAAGAGACTAAACAAGGACTAAAACAGGACTAAAACAAGGACTAAAAAAGGGACTAAATAAGAGACTAAACAAGGACTAAAACAGGACCAAAACAGGACTATATCAGGACTATATCAGGACTATATCAGGTCTAAACCAGGTCTAATCCAGGATTTCCCAGTCCAAAGACTACACATGTTGAACTTGATTTTCAGTTAATTAGAGCAATTATCTGCAGCGCGTTGTGAGACATCAGAGCTCGTTAGTGTCGTTAGCCTCGTTAGCCTTGTTAGCCTCATTAGTGTTATGAGCACAAAGTGACTAATCCCACAGTTAAACACGTCTGACACGTGTTCACACATTACACCAGACCACAGACCAGGACCAGAGACCAGAGACCGGAGACCAGGACTAAACCAGGACCAGAGACCAGAGACCGGAGACCAGGACTAAACCAGGACCAGAGACCAGAGACCGGAGACCAGGACTAAACCAGGACCAGAGACCAGAGACCGGAGACCAGGACTAAACCAGGACCAGAGACCAGAGACCGGAGACCAGGACTAAACCAGGACCAGAGACCAGAGACCAGGACTAAACCAGGACCAGAGACCAGAGACCAGAGACCAGGACTAAACCAGGACCAGAGACCAGAGACCAGAGACCAGAGACCAGGACTAAACCAGGACCAGAGACCAGAGACCAGGACTAAACCAGGACCAGAGACCAGAGACCAGAGACCAGGACTAAACCAGGACCAGAGACCAGAGACCAGGACTAAACCAGGACCAGAGACCAGGACTAAACCAGGACCAGAGACCAGAGACCAGAGACCAGGACTAAACCAGGACCAGAGACCAGAGACTAGGACTAAACCAGGACCAGAGACCAGAGACCAGGACTAAACCAGGACCAGAGACCAGAGACCGGAGACCAGGACTAAACCAGGACCAGAGACCAGAGACCAGGACTAAACCAGGACCAGAGACCAGAGACCAGAGACCAGGACTAAACCAGGACCAGAGACCAGAGACCAGAGACTAGGACTAAACCAGGACCAGAGACCAGAGACCAGAGACCAGGACTAAACCAGGACCAGAGACCAGAGACCAGGACTAAACCAGGACCAGAGACCGGAGACCAGGACTAAACCAGGACCAGAGACCAGAGGCCAGAGACCAGGACTAAACCAGGACCAGAGACCGGAGACCAGGACTAAACCAAGACCAGAGACCAGAGACCAGAGACCAGGACTAAACCAGGACCAGAGACCAGAGACCGGAGACCGGGACTAAACCAGGACCAGAGACCACAGGCCAGAGACCAGAGACCAGAGACCAGGACTAAACCAGGACCAGAGACCGGAGACCGGGACTAAACCAGGACTAGAGACCACAGGCCAGAGACCAGGACTAAACCAGGACCAGAGACCGGACACCGGGACTAAACCAGGACCAGAGACCAGACACCAGAGACCAGGACCAGAGACCGGACACCGGGACTAAACCAGGACCAGAGACCAGACACCAGAGACCAGGACTAAACCTGGACCAGAGACCGGAGGCCAGAGACCAGGACTAAACCAGGACCAGAGACCAGAGACCGGAGACCAGGACTAAACCAGGACTAGAGACCAGAGACCAGGACCTGGGTTAGTCCTGGTTTAGACCTGGTTTAGACCTGGTTTAGTCTTGATTGGCCGACAACAGGTCACGTGTTCATATTTGCTGTGTTCTGATTGGCTGAGCAGGTCACATGTTCATATTTGCTGCATTCTGATTGGCAGAGAGGAGCGCGAGCGTTGGATCCGGGCGAAGTATGAGCAGCGCCTGTTCCTGCCGCCCCTGCCGCCCTCGGACCTGTCTCTGGGGCAGGCGCTGCTCCGGGCGGTCGCCGACGATGACCTGCCGTCCGTGGTCCTGATCCTGGCCCACGGGTCCAGAGTCCAGGTGAACCAGACCTACAGCGAGACCGACCCCAGGACCGCCCTGCACCTGTCCGCCGGCAGGGGCAACGTGGTGGTGACGCAGCTGCTCATCTGGGTAAGACCGGGACTAGACCGGGACTAGACCGGGACTAGACCGGGACTAGACCGGGACTAGACCGGGACGAGACCACACATATATTTTCATGTACTCTGTATCTCCAAAAGTCTCCGTCTCCTCCAAATGTAAATCAGGAGTTGTTCTGGAGCTTCAGGTGCATAAACTCGGCCCCTCGGCCTCAGATGTTTCTCCAAACATTAGTGACATAACGTGGCTCTCAGGAGTCGCAGGGAGCTTCATGTGTCCTTCAGAGGAGCTCCAGAACAGCAGAGAGCTTCATGTGTCCTTCAGAGGAGCTCCAGAACAGCAGAGAGCTTCATGTGTCCTTCAGAGGAGCTCCAGAACAGCAGAGAGCTTCATGTGTCCTTCAGAGGAGCTCCAGAACAGCACAGAGCTTCATGTGTCCTTCAGAGGAGCTCCAGAACAGCAGAGAGCTTCATGTGTCCTTCAGAGGAGCTCCAGAACAGCAGAGAGCTTCATGTGTCCTTCAGAGGAGCTCCAGAACAGCAGAGAGCTTCATGTGTCCTTCAGAGGAGCTCCAGAACAGCAGAGAGCTTCATGTGTCCTTCAGAGGAGCTCCAGAACAGCAGAGAGCTTCACGTGTCCTTCAGAGGAGCTCCAGAACAGCAGAGAGCTTCATGTGTCCTTCAGAGGAGCTCCAGAACAGCAGAGAGCTTCACGTGTCCTTCAGAGGAGCTCCAGAACAGCAGAGAGCTTCACGTGTCCTTCAGAGGAGCTCCAGAACAGCAGAGAGCTTCATGTGTCCTTCAGAGGAGCTCCAGAACAGCAGAGAGCTTCACGTGTCCTTCAGAGGAGCTCCAGAACAGCAGAGAGCTTCACGTGTCCTTCAGAGGAGCTCCAGAACAGCAGAGAGCTTCACGTGTCCTTCAGAGGAGCTCCAGAACAGCAGAGAGCTTCACGTGTCCTTCAGAGGAGCTCCAGAACAGCAGAGAGCTTCATGTGTCCTTCAGAGGAGCTCCAGAACAGCAGAGAGCTTCATGTGTCCTTCAGAGGAGCTCCAGAACAGCAGAGAGCTTCATGTGTTGGGTGCAGTGGTGTAAAGCACCACCTCTGGTCTCTGGAGCAGTGGAGATGCTTCTCTGGAGGGATCGAGCTTCTCCATCTGCAGATCTGGTGGACGAGTGTGGGTTTGGCGGCTCCAGGAGAACGGTTCTGGTCTGACTGGGTCAAGTGTAAAGTTTGGTGGAGGGATTATGGCCGAGGAGAGATGAGACTTTTGGAAATACAGTGCACATGTGAGTCTTCAGCAGACGTGTTCAGTTTTATCACTGTTCTATGTTCCTCATGTTCACTCATTCATGTCTTATAGATTATATGATCCTCACATGTTCACTCGTTCATGTTTTATAGATTATATTATCCTCACATGTTCACTCGTTCATGTTTTATAGATTATATTATCCTCACATGTTCACTCGTTCATGTTTTATAGATTATATTATCCTCACATGTTCACTCGTTCATGTTTTATAGATTATATGATCCTCACATGTTCACTCGTTCATGTTTTATAGATTATATTATCCTCGCATGTTCACTCGTTCATGTTTTACAGATTATATTATCCTCACATGTTCACTCGTTTATGTCTTATAGATTATATGATCCTCACATGTTCACTCGTTCATGTTTTATAGATTATATGATCCTCACATGTTCACTCGTTCATGTCTTATAGATTATATTATCCTCACATGTTCACTCGTTCATGTTTTATAGATTATATGATCCTCACATGTTCACTCGTTCATGTTTTATAGATTATATTATCCTCACATGTTCACTCGTTCATGTCTTATAGATTATATGACCCTCACATGTTCACTCGTTCTGGTTTTATAGATTATATGATCCTCACATGTTCACTCGTTCATGTTTTATAGATTATATGATCCTCACATGTTCACTCGTTCATGTCATATAGATTATATGATCCTCACATGTTCACTCGTTCATGTCATATAGATTATATTATCCTCACATGTTCACTCGTTCATGTTTTATAGATTATATGATCCTCACATGTTCACTCGTTCATGTTTTATAGATTATATGATCCTCACGTCTTATAGATTATATGATCCTCACATGTTCACTCGTTCATGTCATATAGATTATATTATCCTCACATGTTCACTCGTTCATGTCATATAGATTATATTATCCTCACATGTTCACTCGTTCATGTTTTATAGATTATATGATCCTCACATGTTCACTTGTTCATGTTTTATAGATTATATGATCCTCACATGTTCACTCGTTCATGTCATATAGATTATATTATCCTCACATGTTCACTCGTTCATGTTTTATAGATTATATGATCCTCACATGTTCACTCGTTCATGTCATGTAGATTATATGATCCTCACATGTTCACTCGTTCATGTCATATAGATTATATTATCCTCACATGTTCACTCGTTCATGTCATATAGATTATATTATCCTCACATGTTCACTCGTTCATGTTTTATAGATTATATGATCCTCACATGTTCACTCGTTCATGTCATATAGATTATATGATCCTCACATGTTCACTCGTTCATGTCATATAGATTATATTATCCTCACATGTTCACTCGTTCATGTTTTATAGATTATATGATCCTCACATGTTCACTCGTTCATGTTTTATAGATTATATGATCCTCACATGTTCACTTGTTCATGTCTTATAGATTATATGATCCTCACATGTTCACTCGTTCATGTCATATAGATTATATTATCCTCACATGTTCACTCGTTCATGTCATATAGATTATATTATCCTCACATGTTCACTCGTTCATGTTTTATAGATTATATGATCCTCACATGTTCACTCGTTCATGTTTTATAGATTATATGATCCTCACATGTTCACTCGTTCATGTCATATAGATTATATTATCCTCACATGTTCACTCGTTCATGTTTTATAGATTATATGATCCTCACATGTTCACTCGTTCATGTTTTATAGATTATATGATCCTCACATGTTCACTCGTTCATGTCATATAGATTATATGATCCTCACATGTTCACTCGTTCATGTCATATAGATTATATGATCCTCACATGTTCACTCGTTCATGTCATATAGATTATATGATCCTCACATGTTCACTCGTTCATGTCATAGAGAGTATATGATCCTCACATGTTCACTCGTTCATGTCTTATAGATTATATGATCCTCACATGTTCACTCGTTCATGTCATATAGATTATATGATCCTCACATGTTCACTCGTTCATGTCTTATAGATTATATGATCCTCACATGTTCACTCGTTCATGTCATATAGATTATATGATCCTCACATGTTCACTCGTTCATGTCATATAGATTATATGATCCTCACATGTTCACTCGTTCATGTTTTATAGATTATATGATCCTCACATGTTCACTTGTTCATGTCTTATAGATTATATGATCCTCACATGTTCACTCGTTCATGTCTTATAGATTATATGATCCTCACATGTTCACTCGTTCATGTCATATAGATTATATGATCCTCACATGTTCACTCGTTCATGTCTTATAGATTATATGATCCTCACATGTTCACTCGTTCATGTCATATAGATTATATGATCCTCACATGTTCACTCGTTCATGTCATATAGATTATATGATCCTCACATGTTCACTCGTTCATGTTTTATAGATTATATGATCCTCACATGTTCACTCGTTCATGTCATATAGATTATATGATCCTCACATGTTCACTCGTTCATGTTTTATAGATTATATGATCCTCACATGTTCACTCGTTCATGTCATATAGATTATATGATCCTCACATGTTCACTCGTTCATGTCTTATAGATTATATGATCCTCACATGTTCACTCGTTCATGTCATATAGATTATATGATCCTCACATGTTCACTCGTTCATGTCTTATAGATTATATGATCCTCACATGTTCACTCGTTCATGTCATATAGATTATATGATCCTCACATGTTCACTCGTTCATGTCTTATAGATTATATGATCCTCACATGTTCACTCGTTCATGTCATATAGATTATATGATCCTCACATGTTCACTCGTTCATGTCATATAGATTATATGATCCTCACATGTTCACTCGTTCATGTCATATAGATTATATGATCCTCACATGTTCACTCGTTCATGTTTTATAGATTATATGATCCTCACATGTTCACTCGTTCATGTCATGTAGATTATATGATCCTCACATGTTCACTCGTTCATGTCATATAGATTATATGATCCTCACATGTTCACTCGTTCATGTCATATAGATTATATGATCCTCACATGTTCACTCGTTCATGTTTTATAGATTATATGATCCTCACATGTTCACTCGTTCATGTCATATAGATTATATGATCCTCACATGTTCACTCGTTCATGTCTTATAGATTATATGATCCTCACATGTTCACTCGTTCATGTCTTATAGATTATATTATCCTCACATGTTCACTCGTTCATGTCATATAGATTATATGATCCTCACATGTTCACTCGTTCATGTCATATAGATTATATGATCCTCACATGTTCACTCGTTCATGTCTTATAGATTATATGATCCTCACATGTTCACTCATTCATGTCATATAGATTATATGATCCTCACATGTTCACTCGTTCATGTCATGTAGATTATATGATCCTCACATGTTCACTCATTCATGTCATATAGATTATATGATCCTCACATGTTCACTCGTTCATGTCATGTAGATTATATGATCCTCACATGTTCACTCGTTCATGTCTTGCAGTACGGTGTGGATGTGGGTGCGCGGGATGCGTTGGGCCACAGTGCTCTGGCGTATGCGCGTCAGGCTCAGAGTCAGGACTGTGCTGAGGTCCTGCTGCAGTACGGCTGCCCCGAGGACCGGCTCCTGCTGCCGCTCGGCCCGGGCGCCGCCCCGTCCGCCGCCCCGTCCGCCGCCCCGTCCGCCGCCCCGTCCGCCGCCCCGTCCGCTGCCACGCCCAACCTGCCGCGCAGGAACATGAACCGCAACAACAGCTGCAGCAGCGCCGGGTCCGTGCCCCTGCTATAGGCCCCGCCCACTGCTGCAGGCCCCGCCCACTGCCCACGGACCCGCCCACCACAGGAACCACAACACTAACATGGAGTTTAACAAGTCACATGACGGCCCCAAAGGATGCTGGGAGGCGTAGTCCACACACACACACACTATAATGTCTGTAATAATGAAGTCACATGAAGCCCCAAAGGATTCTGGGAGATGTGTCCAAGATAAACATGTCTGAAACAGAGAGGAGGGAGGAGAGTTTGAGGATCAGGGTCTGGGTCAGGATCAGGTTCAGAGGGTCGGGGGATTTGGGGGATTTGGGGGATTTGGGGGATTTGGGGGTCGGTCTTAGAACTGAATCGAGGAAGCCTGAGGAGCTCATTTTTACGATGATGATTTTTAGAGAGAAAAGGTTTAGAGTTTCACGACACACGAGGGAATGTTTCTGACTCGGGAGGAGTTTTTGTTTTTGCCACTACAAAATAAGACACTCCATTTTAATGTACAGATATTTAAATCCACACTAAACACTTTTATTTTGACAAGCACTTCCTGTTCCCACACTACGAAAACCTGCTTAAAGTCTGTAATGATCTGACGACCGCAAAGGACGCTGGGAAACGTAGTCCACAGTCTCCCTCCACATAAAGACGTTTAACAGAGGAAAAACTTTTCTAAAACTACAGATTCTTTTTACCTCATGGACGACGGCCAGTTCCTGTGACATCAGCCCCGAGAGCCAATCAGACGCCAGCGCTGAGGCGGCGAAGCGGGCGACGGGACGCGTTTGTAAACGTAGTTTGATGCATGTTTTTGTAAAGTTTATTTAAATTGTGAATAGTGAGATTTTCATTGCTGGACCAATGTTTGAAGAACGTGGGAGGAAAAAAGGAGGATTTTGTCTTTTTTATGTGAAATATTTGAACGTGTACAGAGCCGCTCAGGAACTTTTTATGTTTTGGATTTCTTTACCATTTGACCCAAAATTACACTTCGGAAATGGGTTTAAAGTTGACAAAAAAACTGAAATCTCGAAGAAAATGCAAAATGAACCAGGACTTTTCTCCAAATTTCTCCATTTATGAGGTTCTGTTTACTCTTGTTTTTTGAGATTTCTGAGTTTTTGTCAAACGTCTTAAATCAAACCTGAAAAAGCCACAAAAGGATTCAAAGGGAAAAAGTGTCAGACTTAAACTCAAACCGAACCTGAAAACCTCTGGACGAAGGGCTTCTCTGCTGTGCACTACTCACATTAGACTGAAAATGTTCCACCCAGAGAAACATCGACAGTTTCACTTTTCTCTCTGAAATGTTTTTCTGGGTTTGAATCGAGAAAAATTTATCAGACGTTTTTGAAATTCCTGCTAAAATAATCCAGGACTAAACCAGGACTAAACCAGGACTGAACCAGGACTGGACCAGGACTGGACCAGGACTGGACCAGGACTGAACCAGGACTGAACCAGGACTGAACCAGGACTGGACCAGGACTGGACCAGGACTGGACCAGGACTAGACCAGGACTGAACCAGGACTGAACCAGGACTGGACCAGGACTGAACCAGGACTGAACCAGGACTGAACCAGGACTGGACCAGGACTGAACCAGGACTGAACCAGGACTGAACCAGGACTGGACCAGGACTGAACCAGGACTGGACCAGGACTGAACCAGGACTGAACCAGGACTGAACCAGGACTGAACCAGGACTCTCAGTCCCCTCAGTCCCTAAACTCGTCATAGTTGCTGTAAAAGTCTGAGTGAATAAAAGTGATTTGTTTCTCAAGCTTCTGGTGAAGATGAAGTTTTGGCTGAGGAGGATTCACACGAGCTCCAAACTGAGACTTTTACTCTGAAAATCCACACAAGCAATATCCATGTGTCACATATCACTGTTCAGACCAGAACCAGAACTGAACCAGAACCAGAACTGACCCAGAACTGAACCAGAACCAGAGCCAGACTTGACCCAGTCGTTCTTCATGATTCTTCTGTTCATGTTTTTTCCTTTGATAAGCTCCATTTTTAGATTTCTCCGAAAACACTAAATCCCCAAACTCACGAGGCTCCGCCCCCGCAGCACGAGGCTCCACCCTGCAGCATGAGGCTCTGTCCTGCAGCACAAGGCTCCGCCCCCGCAGCACGAGGCTCCGCCCCCGCAGCACGAGGCTCCATCCCGCAGCACGAGGCTCCGCCCCCGCAGCACGAGGCTCCGCCCTGCAGCACGAGGCTCCGTCCTGCAGCACGAGGCTCCGCCCCCGCAGCACGAGGCTCCGTCCTGCAGCACGAGGCTCCGCCCCCGCAGCACGAGGCTCCGTCCTGCAGCACGAGGCTCCGTCCTGCAGCACGAGGCTCCGTCCTGCAGCACGAGGCTCCGCCCCCGCAGCACGAGGCTCCGTCCTGCAGCACGAGGCTCCACCCCCATGTCTGAGCCTGTATGAAATGCCCCTCTGTAAAACTGCACTCCAGTTTTTAACACTAATTCAGTTTCGACACTAAAACAAATGAGTCATGATTTTCACCTGTGCTTTTTCGTTCTTTATTTGGTCTGTGGTTCTGGAAGTATTCGGTCCGTGGTTCTGGAAGTATTCGGTCCGTGGTTCTGGAAGTATTCGGTCCGTGGTTCTGGAAGTATTCTGTCCGTGGTTCTGGTCTCTTTTTCTTTGTGTTTCTTTTGTTTTTGTCTCTGAACTTTGTTAAAAACAGATTCTGAAATCTCAGCTTTTCTTTTTGTTTCCGGTTCTGTGAAGCCTCCATTTTGTCGTGTCTTTGTAAATAAAATTCTGTGTGTTAGTCCCGCCCACTTACCTGTCAGGTGTGTAAGCCCCGCCCACTTACCTGTCAGGTGTGTAAGCCCCGCCCACTTACCTGTCAGGTGTGTAAGCCCCGCCCACTTACCTGTCAGGTGTGTAAGCTCCGCCCACTTACCTGTCAGGTGTGTAAGCCCCGCCCACTTACCTGTCAGGTGTGTAAGCCCCGCCCACTTATCAGGTGTGTAAGCTCCGCCCACTTACCTGTCAGGTGTGTAAGCCCCGCCCACTTACCTGTCAGGTGTGTAAGCTCCGCCCACTTACCTGTCAGGTGTGTAAGCCCCGCCCACTTACCGGTCAGGTGTGTAAGCTCCGCCCACTTACCTGTCAGGTGTGTAAGCTCCGCCCACTTACCTGTCAGGTGTGTAAGCTCCGCCCACTTACCTGTCAGGTGTGTAAGCTCCGCCCACTCTGTCGTCATGACGTCACCGTGGAAACGTTTATTCTGAATCTTCATTTGTACAGACGCTGTTTAAAGTGAATAAAGACGCAAGATCCACAACATGTCCTCATTACTCCAGATGCCCTCCCATTACTCCAGATGCCCTCCCCCCTCCTCCCTCATTACTCCAGATGCCCTCCCCCCTCCTCCCTCATTACTCCAGATGCCCTCCCCCCTCCTCCCTCATTACTCCAGATGCCCTCCCCCCTCCTCCCTCATTACTCCAGATGCCCTCCCATTACTC
The DNA here is from genome assembly GCA_030686955.1 of Odontamblyopus rebecca. Classification (NCBI taxonomy): domain Eukaryota; kingdom Metazoa; phylum Chordata; class Actinopteri; order Gobiiformes; family Gobiidae; genus Odontamblyopus; species Odontamblyopus rebecca. The sequence continues at coordinate 1,696,575 of CM060675.1, forward strand.
CAGATGCCCTCCCCCTCCTCTCTCATTACTCCAGATGCCCTCCCCTCCTCCCTCATTACTCCAGATGCCCTCCCCCTCCTCCCTCATTACTCCAGATGCCCTCCCCCTCCTCCCTGATTACTCCAGATGCCCTCCCCCTCCTCCCTGATTACTCCAGATGCCCTCCCCTCCTCCCTGATTACTCCAGTTGCCCTCCCCCCTCCTCCCTCATTACTCCAGCTGCCCTCCCCCCTCCTCCCTCATTACTCCAGATGCCCTCCCCCCTCCTCCCTCATTACTCCAGATGCCCTCCCCTGAGCTCGTGTGGTTTTATTGGATAAACGGAGATGACGGAGCGCACGAGGCCCGGAGGACCCGACCCGGTCCGGACTCTGGACCCGACCCGGTCCGGACTCTGGACCCGACCCGGTCCGGACCCGGGAGCGGCTGTGTGAGCGGTGAGTGAGTCTGTGTTGTTCTGTAAAATGTACAAATATAAACGTGACGTGAGCGTTTCTCCTGAGAAATGTTCCGTGTTAAAAAAGAAAGTGTGAACGGCTCAGACCCAGACCCAGACTGAGACCCAGACTCAGACTGAGACCCAGACTCAGACTGAGACCCAGACCCAGACTGAGACCCAGACCCAGACTGAGACCCAGACTGAGACCCAGACTCAGACTGAGACCCAGACTCAGACTGAGACCCAGACCCAGACTGAGACCCAGACCCAGACTGAGACCCAGACTCAGACTGAGACCCAGACTCAGACTGAGACCCAGACCCAGACTGAGACCCAAACCCAGACCCAGACCCAGACCCAGACTGAGACCCAGACCCAGACTGAGACCCAGACTCAGACTGAGACCCAGACTCAGACTGAGACCCAGACCCAGACTGAGACCCAGACTCAGACCCAGACCCAGACTGAGACCCAGACCCAGACCCAGACCCAGACCCAGACCCAGACCCAGACTGAGACCCAGACTGAGACCCAGACTGAGACCCAGACCCAGACTGAGACCCAGACCCAGACTGAGACCCAGACCCAGACTGAGACCCAGACCCAGACTCAGACCCAAACCCAGACCCAGACCCAGACCCAGACTGAGACCCAGACCCAGACTCAGACTCGGCTCCTGGTTCCTTTTTCACTTGAGTTTATTCACGTTTGTTTCGTCACATTTTTTTAATAAATACATAAAAACAGCACACACATTTACACCGAGTCATTTGCACCGAGTCATTTACACCGAGTCATTTACACCGAGTCATTTACACCGAGTCATTTGCACTGAGTCATTTTTACAGCAGAATGAAACAAAATGGCCTTTTCAAAGATCTGAATCCACAAACGTTCTTTTCATAAATGTTCTGTTCAGTCACGAGTCCAAGACCCGGGCTCAGACTCGGACTCCGGGCCCCGGGCTCAGACTCGGACTCCGGGCCCCGGGCTCAGACCCGGACTCCGGGCCCCGGGCTCAGACCCGGACTCCGGGCCCCGGGCTCAGACTCGGACTCCGGGCCCCGGGCTCAGACTCGGACTCCGGGCCCCAGCTTTAAACTCAGACTCCGGGCCCCGGCTCGGGGCCCCAGGCTCTGGGCTCAGGTTCAGTCCGTGTGTTTGTGCAGGTTCAGGATCCGATTCCCATTAAACAGTTTTGTGTTTTTAAAGGTCACAGTTTGTGTCTTTATTAAAATGAAAATGAGATTTCTGCTCCAGCGGCGTTCTCCTGGAGCGAGACCAGGTCCACACCAAGAACCAGGTCTGGACCCGGTCTGGACCCGGTCTGGACCCGGTCTGGACCCGGTCTGGACCAGGAGCAGGTGGGTTTGGCCTTTGTGTTTTTTCTCGTTTTCTCCTGTGAGCCTCAAATCCTGGATTAGTTTAGTCCTAGTTTAGTTCTGGTTCAAACCACGGTCAGTCCTGTTATAGTCCTGCTCCAGACCCGGTCCAGACCCAGTCCAGACCCGGTTCAGGGTCGGGTCTGCTCCATCTGCTGGTGCTGGCTGCGGATGGCGAAGCGGCTCACGTGGACAGGGATGGGGACCACGATCTTGGGGTTTCTGGCAGGTTCTCCGTTCTTGTTGTTGGCGTTTCCGGCTTTGACCCGTTTCCACTTGGCGCGGCGGTTCTGGAACCAGATCTTGACCTGGACCTCGCTGAGTTTGAGGGCGTGAGCGATCTGCGAGCGCTCCGTCAGGGACAGGTACTTCTTACAGTGGAACTCCTTCTCCAGCTCCAGCAGCTGCTCGCTCGTGAACGCCGTCCTGCGCCGACGGTTCTTCCCCCCGGAGCTCCGGCTCGGGTCTCTGCTCTGGTTATGATCCCGCTCTGGGTCCGGACTTCGGTCTTTGCAGCAGGACTGGGTCTGGTTCTCGTCGGAGCTGTAGTCCAGGTCTGAGTCCAGAGAGAAGGACTCATCTCTGCGCAGAGACTCGTCCACGTCTGAAAAACAGCCCAGAAGGAAACTTTAATCCCACACACTCTGGTCGAGACCTGGTTTAGTCCTGGTTCAGTCCTGGTTTAGTCCTGGTTCAGTCCTGGTTCAATCCTGGTTTAATCGTGGTTCGGTCCTGGTTTAGTCCTGGTTTAGACCTGGTTTAGTCCTGGTTTGGTCCTGGTTTGGTCCTGGTTTAGACCTGGTTTGGTCCTGGTTTGGTCCTGGTTTAGACCTGGTTTAGTCCTGGTTTAGTCTTGATTTAGTCCAGGTTTGGTCCTGGTTTAGTCCTGGTTTAGTCCTGGTTTGGTCCTGGTTTGGTCCTGGTTTGGTCCTGGTTTAGACCTGGTTTAGTCCAGGTTTAGTCTTGGTTTAGTCCAGGTTTAGTCCAGGTTTAGTCCTGGTTTAGTCCTGGTTTAGTCCTGGTTTGGTGACGTCACTCGGCGCTCATCTGAGAGTCGGACTCGTCGCTCGTGCGTCTTTAATTGAAATGACTTTAATTAGATTTTAATTAAATTTAATTTAATTTAATTTAATTGCGGCTTAAACGCGCCGCTCGGACTCGTCTCAACACTTTGGTCAGAATTTCTGTTTGAAATATTCACGTCAAATTTTAAATGTGACAAAATGTGTTTTTCTGCGTTTCTTTTCGCCGCTTTACGTGTTTATTCCGCGCATTTTGAGACGTCCACAAATAAGAATTTACTATTTAGACTTTAAGAGTTTAGATTTTAAGAGTTTAGATTTTAAGAGTTTAGACTTTAAGAGTTTAGACTTTAAGAGTTTAGATTTTAAGAGTTTAGATTTTAAGAGTTTAGACTTTCTCATAAGTCTTGTTCTGGGGTTAAACTAAACCCGTGGAACGGGCCTGATTCAGCCGAACACGAACGAGAATCAATAATAATGATCCTCCTACACTGACTGTAATACAACATCATCATAATAATAATAATAATAAACGAACATAACGGGCCTGGTCCACTTTTCCGTGTTTTACTTTATTTTTTATTAATTTTTGTTTTGAGTTTTGTTTTGGATGAATTTGAGGAATTATTTTTATGACAAGAAACTCGTAATTAGCAGAAACTCTCTGTGATGTTAATATGAATAATTACGAGATAAATATGATTTTGTCGTACGGCTCTTCCGGAAATGCGCTTCATTCACGCAAAAATATGTGATTTTTTCGTTCAAAATGTGTCATTTCAAATCATGTGCGGAAAATGGAGGAATTATTGAACATTTATGTTTGCGCACGTGTCTCCGCCCCGCGCGGCCCACACACGGTTGAGGATTTGGTTTTGGTTTTGGAGTTTCGGTTTTGGAGTTTTGGTTTTGGAGTTTTGGTTTTGGAGTTTTGGTTTTGGAGTTTTGGTTTTGGAGTTTTGGTTTTGGAGTTTTGGTTTTGGAGTTTCGGTTTTGGAGTTTTGGTTCTGAATTCTCGGGTGATTTCAATGACGTAAACGTCCAAATCCCCAGATGCGTTCACGGCCCTCTCATTTCTCACGTCAGATTTACTGATTTTCGTGTCATTTATTTGTTCTTAAATTTTCAGAAATAGGATTTTATTAAATTGCGGACACAAAAAAAAAAACAGCCCCGGTTGCGCGGGGGGATTTCAGACTGAAAACGAGATCTGGAGAAGCGTCACTATGAAAGGCCCGTTTTTACGTAAAGAGCATAAATTGTTCGTTATTCCGTAAAGAGCATAAATTGTTCGTTATTCCGTAAAGAGCATAAATTGTTCGTTATTCCGTAAAGAGCATAAATTGTTCGTTATTCCGTAAAGAGCATAAATTGTTCGTTATTCCGTAAAGAGCATAAATTGTTCGTTATTCCGTAAAGAGCATAAATTGTTCGTTATTCCGTAAAGAGCATAAATTGTTCGTTATTACGTAAAGAGCATAAATTGTTCGTTATTCCGTAAAGAGCATAAATTGTTCGTTATTACGTAAAGAGCATAAATTGTTTAATGTTAAAGATCCTTTGGAACGCGCCTGTGCGTAACGCGCTTTTACGCGCGGGTTTGTGCCTTAAATCACGGCCGCTCCCCCGGGACACGTCAGGCTCCGTTTGGCTCCGGAGAATCTTTTATTATTATTGATTAATCGACGCTGATCGTTTTTAAAGCGACGGGACTTTGATTGACAGCGCGTAAAAGTCACCGGTAATGAGAAAGTAACGAAGAGGAGCGACCGCGACACGCTCCAGCGCCACGCGCCAGCGGACCGCACCGAGGGACCGAGGGACCACACCGACGGACCGAGGGACCACACCGAGGGACCGAGGGACCGAGGGACCGAGGGACCACACCGACGGACCGAGGGACCACACCGAGGGACCACACCGAGGCCTGCAGTGGGGCCGGGGAAGAGCCGGGGGAAGAGCCGGAGTAGAGCCGGGGGAAGAGCCGGGGGAAGAACCGGGGGAGAGCCGGGGGAAGAGCCGGGGGAAGAGCCGGGGAAGAGCCGGGGGAAGAACCGGGGGAGAGCCGGGGGAAGAGCCGGGGGAAGAGCCGGGGAAGAGCCGGGGGAAGAGCCGGGGAAGAGCCGGGGAAGAGCCGGGGAAGAGCCGGGGGAAGAGCCGGGGAAGAGCCGGGGGAGAGCCGGGGGAGAGCCGGGGGAAGAGCCGGGGAAGAGCCGGGGGAAGAGCCGGGGGAAGAGCCGGGGAAGAGCCGGGGGAAGAGCCGGGGAAGAGCCGGGGAGGCGTGTATAAGATGAGGTGATGTAAAAAGCTGCAGGTTTGGACGGGGTCAGTTTCCTGTTTGAAATCCGCTCTGTTCAGACGCGGAGAAAGTTGTGGTTTTTCCGAATATTTGTCCAAAAGTGAAGCGGCGCTGAAAGGGCCGCGTCCGCTGGAGACTTTGTGACTTTGTGAGTTTGTTTGTGACTTTGTGACTTTGTTTGTGACTTTGTTTGTGACTTTGTTTGTGACTTTTGAGTTTGTTTGAATCCCGTGAGAGGCCCATCGGAGGAGCTCTGGGAGTTTGAGATGCGCTAAAAGGAAAAGAAGCTCTTGGCTCAGGTTTGATTTTCAGGCGCAGAACAGAAACAAAGTTCTGTTGAGATTCAAACCTTTGTCTCTCATTGGTCCAAACACGCGCGCGTGTGTGTGGAGGGTTTTTCCGCGGAGTTTAATCGATATTTTTACGCGAACGATCCTGAATCGTTCCTGAATAAAAAAGAGCCGATACTTAAAGGAGCCGTGTGTTTGAGCGCGGGAAAAGGCCGAACTCTCACACACGTCGCTTTTTGCTGGAGCCTCTCGGCTCTTTCCGTGAACGTGAACGCGGCTGTGCGCGTCCAACACTTCGGCTCCGTCCGTGACACTTCGGCCTTTTCCGTCACACTCGCTGGACCCGCGTGTAACTCGCGTTTTTCCGCGTGAAAAACAACGAAGTGAAAGAATCATTCTGTAAAACATCATCATTATTATTATTATTATTATTATTATTATTATTATTATTATTATTATTATTATTATTATTAATGTCATTCGCTCATGTTCGTCTCGTGCTTCATGTTTAAACTTGAGGCCTCGCACGTGTACGCGCACGTGCTGTGTGTGATTGGAGCGGCAGATCAAAGGCCTCTTGTTATAATTAACTCCAATTAATGTCGACCTACTTCCTGTTCACGCGAGAATGCCGCGTGAGAAAGTCTCGCCGCGGTTTGGTTTTCTTCATGGAAAAGTTCGTGCGGGAGAAAAGTTTGGAACATTCAGATTCTTTTAAAAAACAGATTTAATTTGAACTTTTCTTTTTTCGCTGAACTTCACAGTTTGGATTCTGCAGATTTTTAAGATTTGAACATTTTAAGAGAAAGAAACGGAGGGATAAAAGAGGGATGAAGTCAGAGTTCTCCTTTTTTTTCTTTCTTTACTTTTAATATTATTATTATTATTATTATTATTATTATTATTATTTATTTTAATTATTATTTTTTATTCAGATGTGTTTTTGATTTTCTCCAGACGGAAATGTCACTTCGTGTTTTTCACATTTGTTCTTCACAGTGACGTCACTTTTGTTTAGCGGGTCTTGTGCGTAAATATTCATTTTCTTCAGTTTTTCCGGCTCCGGTTTGTTTTTAAAAACACATTTTTACCTCTTTGAAAAGGTCAGGGGTCAAGTGTCAGGTTTGGTGCGTAATTTGGTGCAGGTTTGGTGCGTAATTTGGTGCAGGTTTGGTGCGTAATTTGGTACGAGTTTGGTGCGTATTTGGTGCGTAATCTGGTGCGTAATTTGGTTCGTATTTGGTGCGTAATTCTCACCTGCTCCGCCGTGCAGTCCCGGCTCTTCGGTGAACGGGCCGAGCGGCTCTTTGGGAGCCGTGGGCAGGAACCCTTTTGGTTCCGGTTCCGCCTCGTGGCTTTTGTCGAACCCGAACTTCCTCGCGCTTCCCGCCATCCCCGCGCCCTCGTGCCCGTGCGCTCCTGGCGGGAACACCGCGGACGTGAGCGTCATGCCGTATCCGTGCGGCGGCGGCAGCGGTGGCGGGAGCAGCACGGACCGGTACGGCACGAACATCGGGTAACTGTAAACGAACGGAGCCGGACCAGAGCCGGAACCGGAGCCGGGGCCTGAGATCAGAGACTCGATACTGAAGGCGGAAGTGCACACGGGCCGCGGCATCGCCATGGCTCAGCCCGGATCTGACCCGCTTAGTCCTGAGTCCTGAGTCCTTAGTCTGGACCGGATCCTCTGGCCCGGGTCTGGACCGGATCCTTTGGCCCGGTTCAGGTCACTTCTTTCTGTCCAGGGTTAGTTTGAAAAACTCCACAAAAACCTGAACTCAGCTCCGTGCGTCAATCTGTTCAGTCCGGGTTAGTCCCGGTTTAGTCCCGGGCTGGTCCCGGGTTAGTTCCGGTTTAGTCCCGGGTTGGTCCGGGCTGGTTCGCAGCGCGGTGGTTCCTGAAGAACAAACTGAAGCGGCAGAAGGAGCCGCGTGTGACGCGCGGGCGGCGGGATCCGGTCTGTGGACTTTGGTCTGGACTCCGGTCTGTGGACTTTGGTCTGGACTCCGGTCAGTGGACTTTGGTCTGGACTCTGGAGTCTGGACTGGACTCTGGACTGGACTCTGGACTCTGGACCAGGTTTAGTCCTCAGACTCGGGGGACAGAGTGGGTTCTCCCGGGTCAGTCTGGGTCAGTCCGGGTTAGGTGCAGTTCGGTTCGAGCTCCATTAGTCCTGGTTTAGTTCTGACTTAAGACCAAGAGGACAGACCGGGGTTAGTCCAGGACTAGACCAGGTCTGGGCCAAGGAGGGTTCTGTTCAGTCCCACATGTTCGCGCGGCCCGGGAGGTCAGAGGTCAGAGGGTTTGATCCAGACTCTGGTCATAAAGTCCTCATTGAGTCCTGGTTGGGTTCTGCTGTAGTCCTGGTTGGGTTCTGCTGTAGTCCTGGTTGGGTTCTGCTGTAGTCCTGGTTGGGTTCTGCTGTAGTCCTGGTTTTGGCCTCTTCGCTCTCCTCCTTCACTCATCCCTCTCTCTCTCTCTCTCCTTTTCTGTCCGCGCGCGTGTCCCGGGTCCTCGCGCGTGTCCTCGCGCGTGTCCAGTCCTTTAGTGCGTCCCCGGTGCGTTTCAGGCGCGTCCCCGGTGCGTGCGGTGCTCTCGTGCTGCTCTCCCGGTGCGGAATGAGCGGCGGACGCGGCGGCGCGTTGGTTTTGCCTTTTCCTTCGCCTCGGGCGCACTGGGCTCTGATTGGTCCATAGAGGCCATGACGTCACGCCGGGCCTCGAAACACTGTAAAAAACAAAAAACTCCCAGATCTAAAAACACGTGAGCGCGTGCGCGTGCTGGAGCCTTCAGCGCGTTACGTCATTTTATAAACTCGTGATTTGAAGATCTGAATTCTGATTTAAACATTTTCAGCCTGAAATGAAACTTTTTGAAGCCTCACAACTTAAACCTCCCGCGGCTCACGCGCGGCTCACGCACGGCTCATGCGCAGCTCACGCGCAGCTCACACGCGCGGCTGTGTTTTTACAGTGTCTCGCGCCGCGTCACGCGCGCAGGCCGTTTAAAAAGTGATCGACATTTCCCAAACAGTGCGTCAGAACGCGCCCATAACGCGCCCATTACGCTCTCATTACGCTCTCATTACGCTTTCCTAACGGTAATAATCCGCTTTATTATCACGAGCACAGATTAAGAACTGAGAGACAGGGACCGGGACTAAACCAGGACTAAACCAGGACTATACCAAGACTAAACCAGGTCTATACCAGGTCTATACCAGGTCTATACCAGGTCTATACCAGGTCTAAACCAGGTCTATACCAGGTCTATACCAGGTCTAAACCAGGTCTAAACCAGGTCTATACCAGGTCTATACCAGGACTAAACAGAACTAAACCAGGTCTGTCTCAGTCCGTCCCGGTCCGGTCTTGCTGCGGACTCGTTGCCGCGGTGATGAGTCGTGGTGATTATAGAAACATTAATCAGTGATTAATTATGACCCTCATTAATCTCACCCCCAAACTCTCATTTTACACTCACTGTGGTCCTGCTCTAGACCTGGTTTAGTTCTGCTCTAGACCTGGTTTAGTCCTGCTCTAGACGTGGTTTAGTCCTGGTTCAGTCCTGGTTCAGGTTCAGTCCTGGTTTAGTCCTGGTTCAGGTTCAGTCCTGGTTCAGGTTCAGTCCTGGTTCAGTCCTGGTTTAGTCCTGGTTCAGGTTCAGTCCTGGTTCAGGTTCAGTCCTGGTTTAGTCCTGGTTCAGTCCTGGTTCAGGTTCAGTCCTGGTTCAGTCCTGGTTTAGTCCTGGTTCAGGTTCAGTCCTGGTTCAGGTTCAGTCCTGGTTCAGGTTCAGTCCTGGTTTAGTCCTGGTTCAGTCCTGGTTCAGGTTCAGTCCTCGTTTAGTCCTGGTTCAGTCCTGGTTCAGGTTCAGTCCTGGTTTAGTCCTGGTTCAGGTTCAGTCCTGGTTCAGGTTCAGTCCTGGTTCAGTCCTGGTTTAGTCCTGGTTCAGTCCTGGTTCAGTCCTGGTTCAGGTTCAGTCCTGGTTTAGTCCTGGTTCAGTCCTGGTTCAGGTTCAGTCCTTCCTGGTTTAGTCCTGGTTCAGGTTCAGTCCTGGTTCAGGTTCAGTCCTGGTTCAGTCCTGGTTTAGTCCTGGTTCAGTCCTGGTTCAGTCCTGGTTCAGGTTCAGTCCTGGTTTAGTCCTGGTTCAGTCCTGGTTCAGGTTCAGTCCTGGTTTAGTCCTGGTTCAGGTTCAGTCCTGGTTTAGTCCTGGTTCAGGTTCAGTCCTGGTTCAGGTTCAGTCCTGGTTTAGTCCTGGTTCAGTCCTGGTTTAGTCCTGGTCTCTCTGTTATAATAGTCTAATATTAAAGCTCGTTAGAATGTTCCGTGGTGCTGCTTTAATGCGGCGGTAATGGCGGTAATAAAACACGGCCCGCGCGCGCGAAATCCTTTAATTAAATGGGCTCCTGTCGCGCGCGTCTGGTTAATTAAGCGCGGGATTTATGACTGAGGCGTGTGCGCGCGGGGCACGCTCCCGTAATGAGCCGTGACGCGCGCGCGAGGGACCGACCTGTCACAAGGATGCGCGTGCACGAGGGGGGGGGGGGGCGAGCCGTGTCCAGACTAATGAGGCGCGTCATCTGCGACACGGAATCAATTAGACACGAATCAGACGCGAATTAGACACGACTCACGAGAGAAAGAGATGAAGAGGGATTAAAGACTCAAGACCAAGACCAGGACTGGACCTGGACCTGGACTGAAGGAGGACCAAGACCCAAGACCAGGACTGGACCTGGACCAGGACTGAAGGAGGACCAAGACCCAAGACCAGGACTGGACTGAAATAGGACTAGAAAAGGTGAAGCACAGGTTTATACCTGGTTTAGACCTGGTTTAGTTCTGGTTCAGTCCTGGTTTAGACCTGGTTTAGACCTGGTTTAGTTCTGGTTCAGTCCTGGTTTAGACCTGGTTTAGACCTGGTTTAGTTCTGGTTCAGTCCTGGTTTAGACCTGGTTTAGACCTGGTTTAGTTCTGGTTCAGTCCTGGTTTAGACCTGGTTTAGACCTGGTTCAGTCCTGCTTTAGTCCTGGTTTAGACCTGGTTCAGTCCTGGTTCAGTTCTTGTATAATTCCAGGTTTATCTTCTGCAGATGTTCGGTGCCTGGACTCTGTCATTACCCGTGTGACCTCTGACCCCTGACCCTGAGCTGGGACTGACAGGTAAACACAGGTGAGTCCTGGTTTAGTCCTGGTTTAGTCCTGGTTTAGTCCTGGTTTAGTCCTGGTTTAGACCTGGTTTAGACCTGGTTCAGTCCTGATTTAATCCTGGTTTAGACCTGGTTTAGACCTGGTTTAGTCCTGGTTTAGACCTGGTTTAGACCTGGTTTAGACCTGGTTCAGTCCTGATTTAATCCTGGTTTAGACCTGGTTGAGACATCTGGCACAAGGAGCATGAGCTGCACCCCGAGCTTCTGTGGCACTGCTGTTCCACTAAACCGGGACTAAACCGGGACTAAACCAGGTCTAAACCAGGACTAAACCAGGACTAAACCAGGACTAAACCAGCTTCTCTGTTTAATGTCCTTCTCTGACCTTGACCCCGCCCACAGACCCTGCATTGACCAATCAAGACCCTGACCTTGTACCTTCCCACCTGTCAGTCAAACTCATAAGTGACACACCCCTGGACCAATCACGTGCCTCGAACACAACTACAGGACTAAACCAGGTCTAAACCAGGACTAAACCAGGACTAAACCAGGTCTAAACCAGGTCTAAACCAGGACTAAACCAGGTCTAAACCAGGACTAAACCAGGACTAAACCAGGTCTAAACCAGGTCTAAACCAGGACTAAACCAGATCTAAAGCAGGGACTAAGCCAGGTCTAAACCAGGTCTAAACCAGGTCTAAACCAGATCTAAAGCAGGGACTAAACCAGGTCTAAACCAGGTCTAAACCAGATCTAAACCAGATCTAAAGCAGGGACTAAACCAGGTCTAAACCAGGTCTAAACCAGATCTAAAGCAGGGACTAAACCAGGTCTAAACCAGATCTAAACCAGATCTAAAGCAGGGACTAAACCAGGTCTAAACCAGGGACTAAACCAGGTCTAAACCAGGTCTAAACCAGGGACTAAACCAGGTCTAAACCAGGTCTAAACCAGGACTAAACCAGGACTAAACCAGGACTAAAGCAGGACTAAAGCAGGTCTAAACCAGGGACTAAACCAGGTTTAAACCAGGACTAAACCAGGTCTAAACCAGGACTAAACCAGGACTAAACCAGGACTGAACCAGGTTTTCTTGTGGTCCCGGTCTTAATAATCCTGGAGGAGGATCAGAGCCGGTCTAAACACGGTCCTTGGGTCCAGGGTCAGATCCGCCCCCCACATCTGTACAAGTATCATCACATTTACAACCAGGTCTGAACCAGGTCTGAACCAGGTCTGAACCAGGTCTGAACCTGGACTAAACCTGGACTAAACCTGGACTAAACCTGGACTAAACACAGGCATGTGACCAACAGCTGTGCCTGAAGTCTTACACCTGGTTTAGATCTGGGCTGGACTCCAAACTATTTTCACTAAATGTTTGAGACCAGGTCTAGACCAGGACTATAACAGGTCTAGACCAGGTCTAGACCAGGACTATAACAGGTCTAGACCAGGACAAAACCAGGACTATAACAGGACTAAACCAGGACTAAACCAGGACTAAAACCAAGTCCGTTTAAATGTAAATGAACGTGTTGTGAAGGTCATTATTACCCATAATCCTCTGCTCCTGTGGCTTTGACCTCTGACCCTGATTAAACCCAAAGACACGCCCCCTCTGTTTATCCTCCTCGTTTCCTTCCCTACCTCTTCGTTTCCTTTCCTACCTCCTTTTTCCGTCAACATTTATTCACTATTCGAGTTATACTGGTCTAGTCCTGGTCTAGTCCTGGTTTAGTCCTGGTTCAGTCCTGGTTTAGTCCTGGTTTAGTCCTGCTTTAGTCCTGGTTTAGTCCTGGTTCAGTCCTGGTTTAGTCCTGGTTTAGTCCTGCTTTAGTCCTGGTTTAGTCCTGGTTCAGTCCTGGTTTAGTCCTGGTTTAGTCCTGCTTTAGTCCTGCTTTAGTCCTGGTTTAGTCCTGGTTCAGTCCTGGTTCAGTCCTGGTTCAGTCCTGGTTTAGACCTGGTTTAGTCCCTGGTTTAGACCTGGTTTAGTCCTGCTTTAGTCCTGGTTTAGTCCTGGTTCAGTCCTGGTTCAGTCCTGGTTCAGTCCTGGTTTAGACCTGGTTTAGTCCCTGGTTTAGTCCCTGGTTTAGACCTGGTTTAGTCCTGCTTTAGTCCTGGTTTAGTCCTGGTTCAGTCCTGGTTCAGTCCTGGTTTAGTCCTGCTTTAGTCCTGGTTTAGTCCTGGTTCAGTCCTGGTTTAGTCCTGGTTTAGACCTGGTTTAGTCCTGGTTTAGTCCTGGTTTAGTCCTGGTTTAGTCCTGGTTTAGTCCTGGTTCAGTCCTGGTTTAGTCCTGGTTCAGTCCTGGTTCAGTCCTGGTTTAGACCTGGTTTAGTCCCTGGTTTAGTCCCTGGTTTAGTCCTGGTTTAGTCCTGGTTTAGTCCTGGTTCAGTCCTGGTTCAGTCCTGGTTTAGACCTGGTTTAGTCCCTGGTTTAGACCTGGTTTAGTCCTGCTTTAGTCCTGGTTTAGTCCTGCTTTAGTCCTGGTTCAGTCCTGGTTCAGTCCTGGTTTAGTCCTGGTTTAGTCCTGGTTTAGTCCTGGTTTAGTCCTGGTTTAGACCTGGTTTAGTCCTGGTTTAGTCCTGGTTTAGTCCTGGTTTAGTCCTGGTTCAGTCCTGGTTTAGTCCTGGTTTAGTCCTGGTTTAGTCCTGGTTTAGTCCTGGTTCAGTCCTGGTTTAGTCCTGGTTCAGTCCTGGTTCAGTCCTGGTTTAGACCTGGTTTAGTCCCTGGTTTAGTCCCTGGTTTAGTCCTGGTTTAGTCCTGGTTTAGTCCTGGTTCAGTCCTGGTTCAGTCCTGGTTTAGACCTGGTTTAGTCCCTGGTTTAGACCTGGTTTAGTCCTGCTTTAGTCCTGGTTTAGTCCTGCTTTAGTCCTGGTTCAGTCCTGGTTCAGTCCTGGTTTAGTCCTGGTTTAGTCCTGGTTTAGTCCTGGTCTTCCTCAGGATCTGATTCCTTTGGGAATTGTGTCTGGAATAATGAAGTTAGTGACGCCTCATAGTCCCACCTGAGACCAGACCAGGACTAAACCAGGATAAATCAGGGCTAAACCAGGACTAAACCAGGACTAAAACCAGGACTAAACCAGGACCAAAACCAGGACTAAACCAGGATAAATCAGGGCTAAACCAGGACTAAACCAGGACTAAAACCAGGACTAAACCAGGACCAAAACCAGGACTAAACCAGGACTAAACCAGGACTAAACCAGGACTGAACCAGGACTAAACCAGGACTAAACCAGGTCTAAACCAGGACTAAACCAGGTCTAAACCAGGACTAAACCAGGACTAAACCAGGACTAAACCAGGACTAAACCAGGACTGAACCAGGACTAAACCAGGACTAAACCAGGTCTAAACCAGGACTGAACCAGGACTAAACCAGGACTGAACCAGGACTGAACCAGGACTAAACCAGGACTAAACCAGGACTAAACCAGGACTAAACCAGGTCTAAACCAGGATTGAACCAGGACTAAACCAGGACTGAACCAGGACTGAACCAGGACTAAACCAGGACTAAACCAGGACTAAACCAGGTCTAAACCAGGGACTAAACCAGGTCTAAACCAGGTCTAAACCAGGACTAAACCAGGACTAAACCAGGACTGAACCAGGACTAAACCAGGACTAAACCAGGACTAAACCAGGTCTAAACCAGGATTGAACCAGGACTAAACCAGGACTGAACCAGGACTGAACCAGGACTAAACCAGGACTAAACCAGGACTAAACCAGGACTAAACCAGGTCTAAACCAGGATTGAACCAGGATTGAACCAGGACTAAACCAGGACTAAACCAGGACTAAACCAGGTCTAAACCAGGGACTAAACCAGGTCTAAACCAGGTCTAAACCAGGACTGAACCAGGACTAAACCAGGACTAAACCAGGACTAAACCAGGGACTAAACCAGGTCTAAACCAGGTCTAAACCAGGATTGAACCAGGACTAAACCAGGACTAAACCAGGGACTAAACCAGGTCTAAACCAGGATTGAACCAGGATTGAACCAGGACTAAATAATTCTAACTCAGATCTTTCATCTTGACTCTTTCAGTTACTTTTACTTGAGTCGTACTTTTCCCAAATACTTTTACTCTGCTGTTGTATCTGTATTTTATCAGTAGTAAGAGTACTTTTACTCGAGTACATCTCTGGTTCCTCTTGAGCTGGAAACAGACTTTCAGAATAAAAGCCCTCGTCTCAGGGGGGCTTTTATTCTGGAGGTTCTCACACTGTTCCTCTCACCACTTCCTACTTGTACTCGAGTACTGTTATTTAGCAGTAAAATAACAGTACTTGAGTTATTTTACAGTAACAGTACTTGTACTCGAGTACTGTTATTTAGCAGTAAAATAACAGTACTTGAGTTATTTTACAGTAACAGTACTTGTACTCGAGTACTGTTATTTAGCAGTAAAATAACAGTACTTGAGTTATTTTACAGTAACAGTACTTGTACTCGAGTACTGTTACTGTAAAATAACAGTACTCGAGTTATTTTACAGTAACAGTACTTGTACTCGAGTACTGGTATTTAGCAATAAAATAACAGTACTCGAGTTATTTTACAGTAACAGTACTTGTACTCGAGTACTGTTATTTAGCAGTAAAATAACAGTACTCGAGTTATTTTACAGTAACAGTACTTGTACTCGAGTACTGTTATTTAGCAGTAAAATAACAGTACTCGAGTTATTTTACAGTAACAGTACTTGTACTCGAGTACTGTTACTGTAAAATAACAGTACTCGAGTTATTTACAGTAACAGTACTTGTACTCGAGTACTGGTATTTTACTGTACTGTACTCGAGTACTTGTGGACTGCAGAGGTGGAGCGACGGCGCCTCCTGCTGGGCTCAGCAGAGTTCACTTCGATATTATCGGTTTGTGATTTTCGATATTAGTTTAGTATCGTGTGTTTTTCGATATTAGTTTAGTATCGTGTGTTTTTCGATATTAGTTTAGTATCGTGTTTTTCTATATTAGTTTAGTATCGTGTGTTTTTCGATATTAGTTTAGTATCGTGTTTTTCGATATTAGTTTAGTATCGTGTGTTTTTCGATATTAGTTTAGTATCGTGTGTTTTTCGATATAACTTTAGTATCGTGTGTTTTTCGATATTAGTTTAGTATCGTGTGTTTTTCGATATTAGTTTAGTATCGTGTGTTTTTCGATATTAGTTTAGTATCGTGTGTTTTTTGATATTAGTTTAGTATCGTGTGTTTTTTGATATTAGTTTAGTATCGTGTGTTTTTCGATATTAGTTTAGTATCGTGTGTTTTTCGATATTAGTTTAGTATTGTGTGTTTTTCGATATTAGTTTAGTATCATTTGTGTTTTTCGATATTAGTTTAGTATCGTGTGTTTTTCGATATTAGTTTAGTATCGTGTGTTTTTCGATATTAGTTTAGTATCGTGTTTTTCTATATTAGTTTAGTATCGTGTGTTTTTCGATATAACTTTAGTATCATTTGTGTTTTTCGATATTAGTTTAGTATCGTGTGTTTTTCGATATTAGTTTAGTATCGTGTGTTTTTCGATATTAGTTTAGTATCGTGTTTTTCTATATTAGTTTAGTATCGTGTGTTTTTCGATATTAGTTTAGTATCGTGTGTTTTTCGATATTAGTTTAGTATCGTGTGTTTTTCGATATTAGTTTAGTATCGTGTGTTTTTCGATATTAGTTTAGTATCATTTGTGTTTTTCGATATTAGTTTAGTATCGTGTGTTTTTCGATATAACTTTAGTATCGTGTGTTTTTCGATATTAGTTTAGTATCGTGTGTTTTTCGATATTAGTTTAGTATTGTGTGTTTTTCGATATAACTTTAGTATCGTGTGTTTTTTGATATAACTTTAGTATCGTGTGTTTTTCGATATTAGTTTAGTATCGTGTGTTTTTCGATATAACTTTAGTATCGTGTGTTTTTCGATATAACTTTAGTATCGTGTGTTTTTCGATATAACTTTAGTATCGTGTGTTTTTCGATATTAGTTTAGTATCGTGTGTTTTTCGATATAACTTTAGTATCGTGTGTTTTTCGATATTAGTTTAGTATCGTGTGTTTTTCGATATAACTTTAGTATCGTGTGTTTTTCGATATAACTTCAGTATCGTGTGTTTTTCGATATAACTTTAGTATCGTGTGTTTTTCGATATTAGTTTAGTATCGTGTGTTTTTCGATATAACTTTAGTATCGTGTGTTTTTTGATATAACTTTAGTATCGTGTGTTTTTCGATATTAGTTTAGTATCGTGTGTTTTTCGATATAACTTCAGTATCGTGTGTTTTTTGATACCTCGTCATATATTTGTACACATTTATTCTCTTGGGTGTAAATAAATGGTGCTGCAGTTGCGGTGAGTGTCCACCAGAGGGAGCCACAGATCAGGTCCAGACCACTGAGAGTTTAAAGCTTTTTATTCACACAAAACGGCACAAAACGGCACAAAAACACGACGAAAAACCAGACACGACTCGTCAACACGAAAACTTTTACAACAATTATCAACTTTATGTTCTCGATCTTAAATGTCGGACGGAGCAGAAGTCTGACAGTCCTGGTTTAGTCCTGGTCTAGTCCTGGTCTAGTCCTGGTTTAGTCCTGGTCTAGTCCTGGTCTAGTCCTGGTTTAGTCCTGGTCTAGTCCTGGTCTAGTCCTGGTCTGGTCCTGGTCTGGTCCTGGTCTAGTCCTGGTTTAGTCCTGGTTTAGTCCTGGTTTAGACCTGGTCTAGTCCTGTTATAGGCCTGGTCTACTCCTGGTTCAGTTCTGGTCTAGTCCTGGTTCAGTACTGGTCTAGTCCTGGTTTAGTCCTGGTTCAGTCCTGGTTTAGTCCTGGTTTAGTCCTGGTTTAGTCCTGCTTTAGTCCTGGTTTAGTCCTGGTTCAGTCCTGGTTTAGTCCTGGTCTAGTCCTGGTTTAGTCCTGGTTTAGTCCTGGTCTAGTCCTGTTATAGTCCTGGTCTAGTCCTGGTTTGGTTCTGGTTTAGTTCTGGTTTAGTTCTGGTTTAGTCCTGATCTAGTCCTGATCTAGTCCTGGTTCAGTCCTGGTTTAGTCCTGGTTCAGTCCTAGTCTAGTCCTGGTCTAGTCCTGGTCTAGTCCTGGTTTAGTCCTGGTTTAGTCCTGGTCTAGTCCTGGTTCAGTTCTGGTTTAGTCCTGATCTAGTCCTGATCTAGTCCTGGTTTAGTTCTGGTTCAGTCCTGGTCTGGTCCTGGTCTAGTCCTGGTTTAGTCCTGGTTCAGTTCTGGTCTAGTCCTGGTTCAGTCCTGGTCTAGTCCTGGTTTAGTCCTGGTTCAGTCCTGGTCTAGTCCTGGTCTAGTCCTGGTTTAGTCCTGGTTCAGTCCTAGTCTAGTCCTGGTTTAGTCCTGGTTTAGTCCTGGTTCAGTTCTGGTCTAGTCCTGGTTTAGTCCTGGTTTAGTCCTGGTTCAGTCCTGGTCTAGTCCTGATCTAGTCCTGGTTCAGTCCTGGTCTAGTCCCGGTCTAGTCCTGGTTTAGTCCTGGTTCAGTCCTAGTCTAGTCCTGGTCTAGTCCTGGTTTAGTCCTGGTTCAGTCCTGGTCTAGTCCTGGTCTAGTCCTGGTTTAGTTCTGGTTTAGTCCTGATCTAGTCCTGATCTAGTCCTGGTTCAGTCCTGGTTTAGTCCTGGTCTGGTCCTGGTCTAGTCCTGGTTTAGTCCTGGTTCAGTTCTGGTCTAGTCCTGGTCTAATCCTGGTTTAGTCCTGGTTCAGTCCTGGTCTAGTCCTGGTTTAGTCCTGGTTTAGTCCTGGTCTAGTCCTGGTTTAGTTCTGGTTTAGTTCTGGTTTAGTCCTGGTCTAGTCCTGGTTTAGTTCTGGTTTAGTCCTGGTTTAGTCCTGTTATAGTCCCAGTTTAGTCCTGGTCTAGTTCTGGTTCAGATCTTGTTTTTTCACATAAATCTCTTTAAACGGGAAAGGAACAGAATCCGTCGTCGCCGTGGCTCTGGACCAATCAGAAGGAGTGTGTGGGCCCCGGAGGCCACGTGGACCCACCCCCTCGGCTGTGATTGGCCGGCTGCAGGAGCCCGTCGCCGCTGATTGGTCCGTGCAGTGCAGAGCAGGGCGAGGGGGCGGGGCTGATGTCAGTGCAGCTCCAAAGACAAAACTGACTGAAAAACACAGAGTCAGAATCTGAGCGTCTCCCAGGGCGACGACTAAAGCCTCAGTCTGGAACTTTACCTGGAGCCGTGAGCCGCCTGAGGAGACGCCCAACCCTCCACCTCACACACTGCAACAGAGACCAGAGTTAGACCAGGACCAGGACCAGACCAAGACCAGGACCGGGACCAAGACCAGGACTGAACAGGACCAGACCAAGACCAGGACCAAGACCAGGACTGAACAGGACCAGACCAAGAACAGGACCAAGACCAGGACTGAACCAGGACCAGGACTAGGACCAGACCAGGACTAAACCAGGACTAAAACTACGAGCGGCTGGAAGGACATCTGACGTACCTGGGTGCTGTGGGCGGGGCTGCAGCAGAGGGGCAGGGTAGGGGGTGTGTCTTCCTGGGTATCCATGGTAATTATGATGCTTGTATCCGTGGTGATGGTAGGGATAAGCCCCGCCTCCAGACGCTGGACACAGCGACCAGCCCGGACCTGGACCAGAGAGAGACCGGATTTAGTCCTGGTTTAGTCCCTCCTTTAGTCCTGGTCTAGTCCTGGTTTAGTCCTGGTTTACTCACAGGTCTGGACTCTGGTCTCAGGTTCTGGTAAGTTTCTTGTGTTGGGGTTTCTAACGAACAAAAAAAAGAAATTGAAATTAATTTTAAATTTGAGAGTTGGAAAGTGTGTGGTTTAAGAGCACGTGTGTTAGCGTGTTAGCATGCTGTTAGCATGTTGTTAGCATGTATTGTTAGCATATGTTAGCATGCTGTTCGCATGTGTTGTTAGCATGTGTTAGCATGTTGTTAGTGTGTGTTGTTAGCATGTTGTTAGCCTGTGTTAGCATGTGTTGTTAGTATGTTGTTAGCCTGTGTTGTTAGCATGTTTTAGTGTGTGTTGTTTAGCATGTTGTTAGCATGTGTTGTTAGCATATGTTAGTGTTTGTTGTTTAGCATGTTGTTAGCATGTGTTGTTAGCATGGGTTAGTGTGTGTTGTTTAGCATGTTGTCAGCATGTTGTTAGCCTGTTGTTAGCCTGTTGTTAGCCTGTGTTGTTAGCGTGTGTTAGTGTGTGTTGTTAGCATGTTGTTAGCATGTGTTGTTAGCATGTTGTTAGCCTGTGTTAGCATGGGTTAGTGTGTATTGTTTAGCATGTTGTTAGCATGTGTTGCTAGCATGTGTTGTTAGCATGTTGTTAGCATGTGTTGTTAGCATGTTGTTAGCCTGTGTTAGCATGGGTTAGTGTGTGTTGTTTAGCATGTTGTTAGCATGTGTTGCTAGCATGTGTTTTTAGCATGTTGTTAGCATGTTGTTAGCGTGTGCAGTCAGACCTCTCCTTGGCGTCGAGAAAAGCTTTAGCGAAAGGATTATACTTGATCTTCAGAGCCGTGATCTGAAAAACACAAACCAAACATTTACCCCGACGCCACAAACCTGAACGTCCGAGAGTATCTGTGCTCCTGTGTGGGTCAGGTGCATTGTGGGAGTTGTAGTACCTCTTCGTTCTGGTGTGAGGTGCATTGTGGGAGTTGTAGTACCTCTTCGTTCTGGTGTGAGGTGCATTGTGGGAGTTGTAGTACCTCTTCGTTCTGGTGTGAGGTGCATTGTGGGAGTTGTAGTACCTCTTCGTTCTGGTGTGAGGTGCATTGTGGGAGTTGTAGTACCTCTTCGTTCTGGTGTGAGGTGCATTGTGGGAGTTGTAGTACCTCTTCGTTCTGGTGTGAGGTGCATTGTGGGAGTTGTAGTACCTCTTCGTTCTGGTGTGAGGTGCATTGTGGGAGTTGTAGTACCTCTTCGTTCTGGTGTGAGGTGCATTGTGGGAGTTGTAGTACCTCTTCGTTCTGGTGTGAGGTGCATTGTGGGAGTTGTAGTACCTCTTCGTTCTGGTGTGAGGTGCATTGTGGGAGTTGTAGTACCTCTTCGTTCTGGTGTGAGGTGCATTGTGGGAGTTGTAGTACCTCTTCGTTCTGGTGTGAGGTGCATTGTGGGAGTTGTAGTACCTCTTCGTTCTGGTGTGAGGTGCATTGTGGGAGTTGTAGTACCTCTTCGTTCTGGTGCGAGGTGCATTGTGGGAGATGTAGTACCTCTTCGTTCTGGTGCGAGGTGCATTGTGGGAGATGTAGTACCTCTTCGTTCTGGTGCGAGGTGCATTGTGGGAGATGTAGTACCTCTTCGTTCTGGTGTGAGGTGCATTGTGGGAGATGTAGTACCTCTTCGTTCTGGTGTGAGGTGCATTGTGGGAGTTGTAGTACCTCTTCGTTCTGGTGTGAGGTGCATTGTGGGAGATGTAGTACCTCTTCGTTCTGGTGTGAGGTGCATTGTGGGAGATGTAGTACCTCTTCGTTCTGGTGTGAGGTGCATTGTGGGAGATGTAGTACCTCTTCGTTCTGGTGTGAGGTGCATTGTGGGAGATGTAGTACCTCTTCGTTCTGGTGTGAGGTGCATTGTGGGAGTTGTAGTACCTCTTCGTTCTGGTGTGAGGTGCATTGTGGGAGTTGTAGTACCTCTTCGTTCTGGTGTGAGGTGCATTGTGGGAGTTGTAGTACCTCTTCGTTCTGGTGTGAGGTGCATTGTGGGAGTTGTAGTACCTCTTCGTTCTGGTGTGAGGTGCATTGTGGGAGTTGTAGTACCTCTTCGTTCTGGTGTGAGGTGCATTGTGGGAGTTGTAGTACCTCTTCGTTCTGGTGTGAGGTGCATTGTGGGAGTTGTAGTACCTCTTCGTTCTGGTGTGAGGTGCATTGTGGGAGTTGTAGTACCTCTTCGTTCTGGTGTGAGGTGCATTGTGGGAGATGTAGTACCTCTTCGTTCTGGTGTGAGGTGCATTGTGGGAGATGTAGTACCTCTTCGTTCTGGTGTGAGGTGCATTGTGGGAGTTGTAGTACCTCTTCGTTCTGGTGTGAGGTGCATTGTGGGAGATGTAGTACCTCTTCGTTCTGGTGTGAGGTGCATTGTGGGAGTTGTAGTACCTCTTCGTTCTGGTGTGAGGTGCATTGTGGGAGTTGTAGTACCTCTTCGTTCTGGTGTGAGGTGCATTGTGGGAGATGTAGTACCTCTTCGTTCTGGTGTGAGGTGCATTGTGGGAGATGTAGTACCTCTTCGTTCTGGTGTGAGGTGACTGGTGGGAGATGTAGTAACACTTCGTTCTGGTGTGAGGTGCATTGTGGGAGATGTAGTACCTCTTCGTTCTGGTGTGAGGTGCATTGTGGGAGATGTAGTACCTCTTCGTTCTGGTGTGAGGTGCATTGTGGGAGTTGTAGTACCTCTTCGTTCTGGTGTGAGGTGCATTGTGGGAGATGTAGTACCTCTTCGTTCTGGTGTGAGGTGCATTGTGGGAGATGTAGTACCTCTTCGTTCTGGTAGGCCGTCACGGCGATGAACTGCGTCTCGCTGAACGACACGTTGGACACGAGTCTGTGTCTGGAGCCGACGCTCACGATGTGAATCTGAGGCTCATATCTGTGCAACGAGTTCAGCACGATCTGAAAGAAACCAGAACTAAACCAGGACTAAAGCAGGACTAAAGCAGGACTAAAGCAGGACTAAAGCAGGACTATAACAGGACTATAACAGGACTAAACCAGGACTATAACAGGATTAAACCAGGACTATAACAGGACTAAACCAGGACTATAACAGGACTAAACCAGGACTATAACAGGACTAAACCAGGACTATAACAGGACTAAACCAGGACTATAACAGGACTAAACCAGGACTATAACAGGACTAAACCAGGACTATAACAGGACTAAACCAGGACTATAACAGGACTATAACAGGACTAAACCAGGACTATAACAGGACTAAACCAGGACTAAACCAGGACTATAACAGGACTAAAGCAGGACTAAACCAGGACTATAACAGGACTAAACCAGGACTATAACAGGACTAAACCAGGACTAAACCAGGACTATAACAGGACTAAACCAGGACTAAACCAGGACTATAACAGGACTAAACCAGGACTATAACAGGACTATAACAGGACTAAACCAGGACTATAACAGGACTAAACCAGGACTAAACCAGGACTATAACAGGACTAAAGCAGGACTAAACCAGGACTATAACAGGACTAAACCAGGACTATAACAGGACTAAACCAGGACTATAACAGGACTAAACCAGGACTAAACCAGGACTAAACCAGGACTATAACAGGACTAAACCAGGACTATAACAGGACTAAACCAGGACTAAACCAGGACTAAACCAGGACTATAACAGGACTAAACCAGGACTATAACAGGACTAAACCAGGACTATAACAGGACTAAACCAGGACTATAACAGGACTAAACCAGGACTATAACAGGACTAAACCAGGACTATAACAGGACTAAACCAGGACTATAACAGGACTAAACCAGGACTAAACCAGGACTATAACAGGACTAAACCAGGACTATAACAGGACTAAACCAGGACTAAACCAGGACTAAACCAGGAGTGCTCCTTGTACACTGTTGTTGTGTCCTCAGGCAAGACACTTCCCTGCCTGGTGGTGGTTGTGTCTCGAGTGCACATTTAGCATGAGTTCTTCTCTCAGACTGAAAACGCTCTGCTCCTCCTTGTGATGTCATCATGTGGTGATACAGGAAGTGCTCCACTGTGTTTTTAAACTCCACCCTCCCTCTGAAGAGTTCCTTGAACATGTGAATGAAACAAACACGACTGCAGCTCTGTGTGACCAGGAACAGCAGAACTTCTCAGGGGTTTGTGCGTATTCGAGTCGTGTGGATGCAGTGATCGTCCACATTAATCCGATGGAAAACATCTTCGGAAAGGGAACGATCTGGATTCGCCAGCTCCCACGAATTCGCCTGAGCACAGATCTGATCTGGCGCCGTGTGGACGCCTGAAGTCGGTGATACTCTGACGTAGGAGCTGGAGGAAAACGGTTTATACAAACGAAACAGCGTCGGTCCACGACAAGACGGTTTTCCCTCTTGCATCTTCCTCGGCTTGAAATCGGCTGCTGCAACTTCACACACAGAGCTCCACTTCCTCATTTCACCCACGACGTGACGCCTGCCGAGTCCTGTGACCAGTGTTTCAGGCCACGTGGCTGGACGCAAATCACTTCCGATTTGGTGAAGCTGTGATTCGGCGATTCTGTGATTTGTTGAACATAAACAAAGTCTGAGCAGGTCCCACAGCAGCAGGTTTGACCCTCCAGACTCAGACACTTGTTCTTCTCACATGAACAAGGTGAAAACACCAGGACGTCCTGCTCCCTCCCCCTCCTCTGCTCTGGGTCTGGTCTGGGTCTGGTCTGGGTCTGGGTCTGGTCTGGGTCTGGTCTGGTCTGGTTCTGGTTCTGGTTCTGGTTCTGGTCTGGGTCTGGTCTGGGTCTGGGTCTGGGTCTGGTCTGGTCTGGGTCTGGGTCTGGTCCGGTTCTGCTTTTGTCTCAGATCTGCTTCTGTTAAACCATCTTCCTCTGCTCTGCTCTGAAAGTTTTCAGCTGTGCTCTGATTGGCTGAAAGTTGGAGCTGTGCTCTGATTGGCTGAAAGTTGGAGCTGTGCTCTGTGATTGGAGGGGAGCTGTGATTGGCGGCTCTCCCTGCGCTCTGATTGGCCGCTCTGGAGTGTTGTGATGTTTAACGAGCTCCAATTAAATCTGAACAAACAAACGACAAACAGCGAAGAGAGAGCGACCCGGGGGCGCGCACGTGTGTGTGTGTGTGCGTGTGTGTGCGTGCGCATGTGTGTGTGTGCGTGCGCATGTGTGTGTGTGCGTGCGCACGTGTGTGCGTGCATGCGCACGTGTGTGTGTGTGTGTGCGTGCGCACGTGTGTGAGTGTGTGTGTGAGTGCACAGTGAAAGCCTCTGCTCCTCACACACACACACACACGTGCACACACACACGTGCGCTCTGAGAGCCGGGCCAAATGAACGTGTGGTAAAAACATAATTACCATAATGTACAAATAACCGGCAATTATTTCATTAGCGTGCGCGCTCACGTGCACGGATAATGGGTAAACATAAACAAGCAGCCAGGCACGTGCACGTGAGCGCGCACGACACCCACTTCACCAAAGCAAAACAAACTTATTCAGACAAAAAGACTAAAGACTGTTTACCCCAGATGCCCTCCCACTGCACAGCACCGCCCAAAGTGTCAGGCTCAGAGGCACAAAGACACAGGACCACAGCCCAGTGTCAAACACAAGTTTAAAGAAATACTTACAAACAACATTTAGTCCTGGTTCAGTCCTGGTTCAGTCCTGGTTCAGTCCTGGTTCAGTCCTGGTTTAGTGCTGGTTTAAATCCCGGTCTAGTCCCGGTCTGTAGTGGTCCATTATAAAGCTGTTGTGTGGAGAGCCGAGGTGAGTGGATAATTACACCGAGTCTCTCATCCACTCAGGACCAGACAAAACCTGGAACTGAACCAGGACTGAACCGGGACTGAACCAGGACTGAACCAGGACTGAACCGGGACTGAACCAGGACTGGTTTTGGTTTTATTGAATCAAACTTTGTTGTGAATTCTGCTAATTTTTTTGTCAAAGTTTCTTGTGTCAAACCCAGACAGGGCCTCACCTGTCCGCTGGCAGGGCCTCACCTGTTTGCTGGCAGGGCCTCACCTGTCCGCTGGCAGGGCCTCACCTGTCACCTGTCCGCCGGCAGGGCCTCACCTGTCCGCTGGCAGGGCCTCACCTGTTTGCTGGCAGGGCCTCACCTGTCCGCTGGCAGGGCCTCACCTGTCACCTGTCCGCCGGCAGGGCCTCACCTGTCCGCTGGCAGGGCCTCACCTGTCACCTGTCCGCCGGCAGGGCCTCACCTGTCCGCCGGCAGGGCCTCACCTGTCCGCCGGCAGGGCCTCACCTGTCCGCCGGCAGGGCCTCACCTGTCCGCTGGCAGGGCCGCTCCTGTTGGTGAGTTTCACTTTGCTGAAGCTGACTGCCGCCTTCATCCAGTGAGACCCGAAGTTCGGCGAATCAGGATGAATGTACACGCCCCCATGGCCCCGCCCCTCCACATGGCTCCGCCCCTCCACATGGCTCCGCCCCTCCGAGGACAGGCCCCGCCCCGCCGAGGACGGGCCCCGCCCATCTGAGGACAGGCCCCGCCCCTCGGCCCGCCCCGCTGAAACCCACTCTCCGTTCACGAACTTCCACCTACACCTGTCGGCAGGTGCAAAGTCCAGCAGGAACGAGTACATGGACCTGGGATCCAAACCCGAGACCGAGACCTTCAGGACCGGGAACATCCTCCTGCAAAACAAGACCGGATCAGAACCAGACCAGAGGAGACCAGATCTTAGGTGAGGTGTGGGCGGGGCTCTGCAGTGTGGGGGCGGGGCTCTGCGGTGTGTGGGCGGGGCTCTGCAGTGTGTGGGCGGGGCTCTGCGGTGTGTGGGCGGGGCTCTGCGGTGTGTGGGCGGGGCTCTGCTGTGGGGGGGGGGGGCTCGGGGGGGTGGGGGGGGGGCTCTGCTGTGGGGGGGGGGGGCTCTGGGGTGGGGGGGCGGGGCTCTGCAGTGTGGGGGCGGGGCTCTGCGGTGTGTGGGCGGGGCTCTGCGGTGTGTGGGCGGGGCTCTGCGGTGTGGGCGGGGCTCTGCGGTGTGTGGGCGGGGCTCTGCGGTGTGGGCGGGGTCAGAACCTGTTGGAGAACCCGGTTCATGTCGGTGGAGCTGTGGAGCAGCTGTTTGAGATCAGACCCGCAGAACTTCTCTCTTTAGTCCTGGTCTTGGTCTTAGTCCTGGTCTTAGTTTGGGTCTGAGCCCAGTCCGGTCGTAGTCCCGGTCTTGGTCTCACCTGCCGGTCTTGGTGACGATCATCTCGTTGGTGAGAGCGCTGAACCTCCTCCACAGATCTGGCTCCTCCAGTCGGACCCGGAGCTGTCGCTCTGTGGGGTCGCCCTTCTCCCTCCCCGCCTCCAGGGAGCGCTCTACGGCCGACAGCAGGCGCCACATGCACCTGTCTGAGCCCAGACCCGGACCGGCACCAGGACCCGGATCTGGACCAGGATCTGAGCCAGGATCCAGGTCTGAACTGGACTCTGGAGCGCCCTCTACCTTCATCTGAAAGACATTTCAGTGTGAGACTTTAGTCTGAGCCAGGTCTGAACCAGGACTAAACCAGGTCTGAACCAGGTCTAAACCAGGACTAAACCAGGTCTGAACCAGGTCTAAACCAGGACTAAACCAGGTCTGAACCAGGTCTGAACCAGGTCTGAACCAGGACTAAACCAGGTCTGAACCAGGTCTAAACCAGGACTAAACCAGGTCTGAACCAGGTCTGAACCAGGTCTGAACCAGGTCTGAACCAGGACTGAACCAGGACTGAACCAGGTCTGAACCAGGTCTGAACCAGGACTAAACCAGGTCTGAACCAGGACTAAACCAGGTCTGAACCAGGTCTGAACCAGGTCTGAACCAGGACTAAACCAGGTCTGAACCAGGACTAAACCAGGTCTAAAACAGGTCTGAACCAGGTCTGAACCAGGTCTGAACCAGGTCTGAACCAGCTCTGAACCAGGACTAAACCAGGTCTGAACCAGGTCTGAACCAGGACTAAACCAGGTCTGAACCAGGACTAAACCAGGTCTAAAACAGGTCTGAACCAGGTCTGAACCAGGTCTGAACCAGGACTGAACCAGGTCTGAACCAGGACTAAACCAGGTCTGAACCAGGTCTGAACCAGGTCTGAACCAGGTCTGAACCAGGACTGAACCAGGTCTGAACCAGGTCTGAACCAGGTCTGAACCAGGACTAAACCAGGTCTGAACCAGGTCTGAACCAGATCTGAACCAGGTCTGAAGCAGATCTGAACCAGGTCTGAAGCAGGTCTGAACCAGGACTAATTACAGATGATTATGTTTGGATGTAAATATATTAAAATTGGTGCTTAGACGAAGAAGAGGAGAAAGAAAGGAGGAGAGAGGAGGAGAGAGGAGGATGGAGGGAGGAGGACGTGTGGAGAGGATGAATGGACTCTGATAAAAACATAATGACTTAATGACTGAATAAACAAACACTACAAATAACCACAGAACTGAACCAGGACTGAACCAGGACTGAACCAGGACTAAACCAGGACTGAACCAGGACTAAACCAGGACTGAACCAGGACTAAAACAGGACTAAACCAGGACTGAACCAGGACTAAACCAGGACTGAACCAGGACTAAACCAGGACTGAACCAGGACTAAAACAGGACTGAACCAGGACAAAACCAGGACTGAACCAGGACTGAACCAGGACTGAACCAGGACTGAACCCGGACTGAACCAGGACTAAACCAGGACTGAACCAGGACTAAAACAGGACTGAACCAGGACTGAACCAGGACTGAACCAGGACTGAACCAGGACTGAACCAGGACTAAACCAGGACTGAACCAGGACTGAACCAGGACAAAACCAGGACTGAACCAGGACTGAACCAGGACTGAACCAGGACTGAACCAGGACTGAACCAGGACTGAACCAGGACTGAACCAGGACTGAACCAGGACTAAAACAGGACTGAACCAGGACAAAACCAGGACTGAACCAGGACCGAACCAGGTCTGAACCAGGACTGAACCAGGACTGAACCAGGACTGAACCAGGACTGAACCAGGACTAAACCAGGATTGAACCAGGACAAAACCAGGACTGAACCAGGACTGAACCAGGACTGAACCAGGACTGAACCAGGACTAAACCAGGATTGAACCAGGACTAAAACAGGACTGAACCAGGACTGAACCAGGACTGAACCAGGACTGAACCAGGACTGAACCAGGACT
>CM060675.1:1730025-1817525 GCA_030686955.1 Odontamblyopus rebecca
AGTCCTGGTTTAGTCCTGGTTTAGTCCTGGTTCAGTCCTGGTTCAGTCCTGGTTTAGTCCCTGGTTCAGTCCTGGTTCAGTCCTGGTTCAGTCCTGGTTTAGTCCTGGTTCAGTCCTGGTTCAGTCCTGGTTCAGTCCTGGTTCAGTCCTGGTTCAGTCCTGGTTTTGGTCTTACAGGAGCAGGGGTCTGATTAAAGACTGAACCTGATCTGTCGGAGCTCAGTGAAATGTCAGGGATTTAAACACACAAAGAGGAGCGCACCTGCCGCACCTGCCGCTCCTGCCGCACCTGTCGCTCCTGTCGCACCTGCCGCACCTGTCACTCCTGCCTCACCTCTCGCTCCTGTCGCTCCTGCCGCACCTGTCGCTCCTGCCGCACCTCTCGCTCCTGCCGCACCTGCTCCTGCCGCACCTGCCGCTCCTGCCGCACCTGCTGCATTTGTCGCACCTGTCGCTCCTGTCGCTCCTGCCGCACCTGCCGCATTTGTCGCTCCTGCCGCTCCTGTCACTCCTGCTGCACCTGCCGCTCCTGTCACTCCTGCCGCACCTGCCGCTCCTGTCGCTCCTGCCGCACCTGCCGCTCCTGTCGCTCCTGCCGCACCTCTCGCTCCTATTGCACCTGCCGCACCTGCCGCACCTGTCACTCCTGTCACTCCTGCCGCACCTGCCGCTCCTGTCACTCCTGCCGCACCTGTCGCTCCTGTCCACAAAAAAACACAAATATTTATTTTATATTTTATTTTAAAATGGCGGCACAGTGGCAGAGTGGTTAGCACTCACGCTTCACTGCATCAAGGTTCCGGGTCCCTGGAGTTTGCACGTTCTCCCCGTGTCTGAGCGGGTTCCCCATCCACCCAGAAACCAGGGTCCACAGTCCCGACCAGGATCCTAACCAGATCTGGAGAGGGTCCACAGTCCCGACCAGGATCCTAACCAGATCTGGAGAGGGTCCACAGTCCTGACCAGGATCCTAACCAGATCTGGAGAGGGTCCACAGTCCCGACCAGGATCCTAACCAGATCTGGAGAGGGTCCACAGTCCCGACCAGGATCCTAACCAGATCTGGAGAGGGTCCACAGTCCTGACCAGGATCCTAACCAGATCTGGAGAGGGTCCACAGTCCTGAAGCTTTTATAATGTTTGTGTTCATTTCAAATCCAAACTCAAGAGTCAAAGACAAATATTTATTCAAATAAACAAGGTGGAGTCACTGGGGGAGGAGTCAGGGGTGGGAGGAGTCAGGTAGGAGGAGTCAGGTGGGAGGAGTCAGGTGGGAGGAGTCAGCAGCAGATGACAGAGCAGACTTTGGCCACGCCCTTCCTGAAATAAACAGATTCAGATTTTAAAATCGCTGTCGTCCAATCAGATTCAAGCGTCAGAAACATCAAAGGAAATGACAGAAGGATTTGAATATTTAATAAGAAATGAAAAGTGAACCTGGCGTAAGGAACGTACGACAGAGTGTACCTGCGGAGAGAGAACACACACTTTACACACTGTCAGAACACACACTTTACACACTGTCAGAACACACACACTTTACACACTGTCAGAACACACACACTTTACACACTTTCAGAACACACACACTTTACACACTGTCAGAACACACACACTTTACACACTGTCAGAACACACACTTTACACACTTTCAGAACACACACACTTTACACACTGTCAGAACACACTTTACACACTGTCAGAACACACACACTTTACACACTTTCAGAACACACACTTTACACACTGTCAGAACACACACACTTTACACACTTTCAGAACACACACACTTTACACACTTTCAGAACACACACACTTTACACGCTTTCAGAACACACACTTTACACGCTTTCAGAACACACACTTTACACACTTTCAGAACACACACACTTTACACACTTTCAGAACACACACTTTACACACTTTCAGAACACACACTTTACACACTGTCAGAACACACACACTTTACACTCTTTCAGAACACACACTTTACACACTTTCAGAACACACACACTTTACACACTTTCAGAACACACACACTTTACACACTTTCAGAACACACACACTTTACACACTGTCAGAACACACTTTACACACTGTCAGAACACACACACTTTACACACTGTCAGAACACACTTTACACACTGTCAGAACACACACACTTTACACACTGTCAGAACACACACACTTTACACACTGTCAGAACACACACACTTTACACACTGTCAGAACACACACTTTACACGCTGTCAGAACACACACACTTTACACACTGTCAGAACACACACACTTTACACACTTTCAGAACACACACACTTTACACACTGTCAGAACACACTTTACACACTGTCAGAACACACACACTTTACACACTTTCAGAACACACACACTTTACACACTTTCAGAACACACACTATACACGCTATCAGAACACACACTTTACACACTTTCAGAACACACACACTTTACACACTTTCAGAACACACACTTTACACACTTTCAGAACACACACTTTACACACTGTCAGAACACACACACTTTACACACTTTCAGAACACACACACTTTACACACTTTCAGAACACACACACTTTACACGCTTTCAGAACACACACTTTACACACTTTCAGAACACACACTTTACACGCTTTCAGAACACACACACTTTACACGCTTTCAGAACACACACTTTACACGCTTTTAGAACACACACACTTTACTAGCTGTCAGAACACACACACTTTACACACTTTACACACTTTCAGAACACACACTTTACACACTTTCAGAACACACACTTTCAGAACACACACACTTTACACGCTTTCAGAACACACACTTTACACACTTTACACACTGTCAGAACACACACACTTTACACACTTTCAGAACACACACACTTTACACACTTTCAGAACACACACACTTTACACGCTTTCAGAACACACACTTTACACGCTTTCAGAACACACACTTTACATGCTTTCAGAACACACACTTTACACGCTTTCAGAACACACACACTTTACACGCTTTCAGAACACACACTTTACACACTTTCAGAACACACACTTTACACGCTTTCAGAACACACACACTTTACACGCTTTCAGAACACACACACTTTACACGCTGTCAGAACACACACTTTACACGCTTTCAGAACACACACTTTACACACTGTCAGAACACACACACTTTACACGCTTTCAGAACACACACACTTTACACGCTTTCAGAACACACACACTTTACACGCTGTCAGAACACACACTTTACACGCTGTCAGAACACACACACTTTACACACTTTCAGAACACACACACTTTACACGCTGTCAGAACACAGACACTTTACACACTTTCAGAACACACACACTTTACACGCTGTCAGAACACAGACACTTTACACGCTGTCAGAACACACACACTTTACACACTGTCAGAACACACACACTTTACACACTGTCAGAACACACACTTTACACTCTGTCAGAACACACACTTTACACGCTTTTAGAACACACACTTTACACGCTTTCAGAACACACACACTTGACACAATGACAGAACACACACACTATACACGCTTTCAGAACACACACTATACACACTATCAGAACACACACACTTTACACACTTTTAGAACACACACTTTACACGCTTTCAGAACACACACACTTTACACACTTTCAGAACACACACACTTTACACGCTTTCAGAACACACACTTTACACGCTTTCAGAACACACACTTTACACGCTTTCAGAACACACACACTTTACACACTTTCAGAACACACACACTTTACACGCTGTCAGAACACACACTTTACACGCTTTCAGAACACACACTTTACATGCTTTCAGAACACACACTTTACACGCTTTCAGAACACACACACTTTACACGCTTTCAGAACACACACATTACACTCTTTCAGAACAAACACTTTAAACACTGTCAGAACACTCACACTTTTCACACTTTCAGAACACACACACTTGACACACTTTCAGAACACACACGCTTTACACGCTTTCAGAACATACACACTTTACACGCTTTCAGAACACACACACTTTACACACTTTAAGAACACACACACTTTACACGCTGTCAGAACACACACCTTACACCCTTTTAGAACACACACACTTTACACACTGTCAGAACACACACACTTTACACACTTTCAGAACACACACACTTTACACACTTTCAGAACACACACACTTTACACGCTTTCAGAACACACACTTTACACGCTTTCAGAACACACACTTTACACGCTTTCAGAACACACACTTTACACACTTTCAGAACACACACACTTTACACACTTTCAGAACACACACACTTTACACACTTTCAGAACACACACACTTTACACGCTTTCAGAACACACACACTTTACACGATGTCAGAACACACACACTTTACACGCTTTTAGAACACACACACTTTACACACTGTCAGAACACACACACTTTCCACACTTTCAGAACACACACTTTACACGCTGTCAGAACACACACACTTTACACACTTTCAGAACACACACACTTTACACGCTTTCAGAACACACACACTTTACACGCTTTCAGAACACACACTTTACACTCTTTCAGAACACACACTTTACACGCTTTCAGAACACACACACTTTACACACTTTCAGAACACACACACTTTACACGCTGTCAGAACACACACTTTACACGCTTTAGAACACACACACTTTACACGCTTTCAGAACACACACACTTTACACGCTTTCAGAACACACACTTTACACGCTTTCAGAACACACACACTTTACACTATTTCAGAACACACACACTATACAAGCTGTCAGAACACACACACTTTACACACTTTCAGAACACACACACTTTACACACTTTCAGAACACACACACTTTACACGCTGTCAGAACACACACACTTTCAGAACACACACTTTACACGCTGTCCAGAACACACACACTTTCAGAACACACACAGTTTACACGCTGTCAGAACACACACTTTACACACTTTCAGAACACACACAGTTTACACACTTTCAGAACACACACACTTTACACGCTTTCAGAACACACACACTTTACACGCTTTCAGAACACACACCACTTTACACACTTTCAGAACACACACACTTTACACGCTGTCCAGAACACACACACTTTACACGCTTTCCAGAACACACACACTTTACACACTTTCAGAACACACACACTTTACACGCTTTCAGAACACACACACTTTACACACACTTTCAGAACACACACACTTTACACACTTTCAGAACACACACACACTTTACACACTTTTCAGAACACACACTTTACACGCTGTCAGAACACACACACTTTACACACTTTCAGAACACACACACTTTACACGCTTTCAGAACACACACACTTTACACGCTTTCAGAACACACACACTTTACACGCTTTTAGAACACACGTATAGTGTGTGTATAGTGTGTGTATAATGTGTGTATAATGTGTGTATAGTGTGTGTGTAGTGTGTGTATAGTGTGTGTATATTGTGTGTATAGTGTGTATATAGTGTGTACAGTGTGTGTATAGTATGTATAGTGTGTGTATAGTGTGCGTATAGTGTGTATATAGTGTGTATAGTGTATATAGTGTGTATAGTGTGTGTATAGTGTATATAGTGTGTATAGTCTGTACAGTGTGTGTATGGTGTGTGTATAGTGTGTATATAGTGTGTACAGTGTGTGTATAGTATGTATAGTGTGCGTATAGTGTGTATATAGTGTGTATAGTGTGTGTATAGTGTGTATATATTGTGTATAGTGTGTACAGTGTGTGTATAGTGTGTATAGTGTGTGTGTATAGTGTGTGTGTGTATATAGTGTGTATAGTGTGTATACTGTGTGTATAGTGTGTGTGTCTAGTGTGTGTATAGTGTGTGTATAATGTGTATAGTGTGTATAGTGTGTGTGTCTATAGTGTGTGTATAGTGTGTATAATATTATAATTATTGTATGTATATCTATTGTATGTGTGTGTATAGTGTGTATATAGATGTGTATAAGTATAGAGTGTATATAGTGTGTATAGTCTGTACAATTATTAGTGTGTATAGTGTGTATAATTATTATTATTGTATGTATAGTGTGTGTATAGTGTAGCAGTGTTTGTATAGTTAATGTGTTTGGTGTGTGTATGTGTATAGTGTGTGTATGAAATCTTATATAGTGTGTATAGTCTATTACAGTGTATTGTATAGTGTGTGTATAGTGTGTATAGTGTGTGTGTATAGTGTGTATATAGTGTGTGTATAGTGTGTATATAGTGTGTACAGTGTGTGTATAGTGTGTGTATAGTATGTGTGTGTATAGTCTGTATAGTGTGTATAGTGTGTGTATAGTGTGTATAGTCTGTACAGTGTGTATAGTGTGTGTATAGTGTGTATAGTGTGTGTGTATAGTGTGTATAGTGTGTGTGTATAGTGTGTATAGTGTGTGTGTGTATAGTGTGTGTAGTGTGTATAGTGTGTGTATAGTGTGTACAGTGTTTGTATAGTGTGTGTATAGTGTGTGTATGTGTATAGTGTGTGTATAGTGCGTGTAGTGCGTATAGTGTGTGTATATTGTGTGTATAGTGTGTATAGTGTATACAGTGTGTGTATAGTGTGTGTATAGTCTGCGTATATTGTGTGTATAGTGTGTGTATAGTGTGTGTGTGTATAGTGTGTGTAGTGTGTATAGTGTGTGTATAGTGTGTGTATAGAGTATGTATATAGTGTGTCCTGTGTTACAGTGTGTGTATTGTGTGTATATTATTGTGTATAGTATTATATATAGTATGTGTATAGTGTGTGTATATAGTGTGTATATTGTGTGTATAGCGTGTGTATAGTGTGTATAGTGTGTATATAGTGTATAGTGTGTGTATATGTATATTATGTGTATAGTGTGTGTATAGTGTGTATAGTGTGTGTATATAGTGTGTGTATAGTGTGTGTATAGTGTGTATAGTGTGTGTATAGTGTGTATAGTGTGTGTATAGTGTGTATAGTGTGTGTATAGTGTGTGTATAGAGTCAGACCAGAGGAAGCTCAGGAACTGTAGAACACACAGGACCAAGGCCACGACACTGTTCTGCCACTGAAACAGGAAACAGCATCACACAGGGGACGCTAACAGGAGGCACTGCTCTGTTTGAGGCTAACGCTAACAGGAGGCACTGCTCTGTTTGAGGCTAACGCTAACAGGAGGCACTGCTCTGTTTGAGGCTAACGCTAACAGGAAGCACTGCTCTGTCTGAGGCTAACACTAACAGGAGGCACTGCTCTGTCTGAGGCTAACGCTAACAGGAGGCACTGCTCTGTCTGAGGCTAACGCTAACAGAAGTCACTGCTCTGTCTGAGGCTAACGCTAACAAGAGGCACTGCTCTGTCTGAGGCTAACGCTAACAGGAGGCACTGCTCTGTCTGAGGCTAACGCTAACAGGAAGCACTGCTCTGTCTGAGGCTAACGCTAACAGGAGGCACTGCTCTGTCTGAGGCTAACGCTAACAGGAGGCACTGCTCTGTCTGAGGCTAACGCTAACAGGAGGCACTGCTCTGTCTGAGGCTAACGCTAACAGGAGGCACTGCTCTGTCTGAGGCTAACGCTAACAGGAGGCACTGCTCTGTCTGAGGCTAACGCTAACAGGAGGCACTGCTCTGTCTGAGGCTAACGCTAACAGGAGGCACTGCTCTGTCTGAGGCTAACGCTAACAGGAGGCACTGCTCTGTCTGAGACTAACGCTAACAGGAAGCACTGCTCTGTCTGAGGCTAACGCTAACAGGAGGCACTGCTCTGTCTGAGGCTAACGCTAACAGGAGGCACTGCTCTGTCTGAGGCTAACGCTAACAGGAGGCACTGCTCTGTCTGAGGCTAACGCTAACAGGAGACACTGCTCTGTCTGAGGCTAACGCTAACAGGAGGCACTGCTCTGTCTGAGGCTAATGCTAACAGGAGACACTGCTCTGTCTGAGGCTAATGCTAACAGGAGACACTGCTCTGTCTGAGGCTAACGCTAACAGGAGGCACTGCTCTGTCTGAGTCTAACGCTAACAGGAGCCTAGTGCTTTGTGTCTCCACGGTAACCGCTGCACAATCCCCCATAGATACACACGTAGGGCGGCCCCAGTGTGACGTATCAGTGCAGTTTAGATTTGTTTGAACTGCAGAGTTTTACCTGAATGGCCGAGGCCAGAGTGAGTCCAGTACAAACCTGAAACACAAAAGCACTAGATATTACCTCCTACCTCCTTACCCTACATCCTACCTCCTGACCCTACCTCCTACCTCCTTACCGTACCTCCTGACCCTACCTCCTACCTCCTTACCCTACCTCCTACCTCCTTACCCTACCTCCTACCTCCTTACCGTACCTCCTACCTCCTTACCCTACATCCTACCTCCTTACCCTACATCCTACCTCCTTACTGTACCTCCTACCTCCTTACCGTGCCTCCTACCTCCTTACCCTACCCCCTTACCGTACCTCCTACCTCCTTACCGTACCTCCTACCTCCTTACCCTACATCCTACCTCCTTACCGTACCTCCTACTTCCTTACCCTACATCCTACCTCCTTACCCTACATCCTACCTCCTTACCCTACCTCCTACCTCCTTACCGTACCTCCTACCTCTTTACCCTACATCCTACCTCCTTACCCTACATCCTACCTCCTTACCCTACCTCCTTATCCTACCTCCTACCTCCTTATCCTACCTCCTTACCCTACCTCCTTACCCTACCACCTACCTCCTTATCCTACCTCCTTATTTTATCACCTACCTCCTTACCCTACCTCCTTATCCTACCTTCTACCTCCTTATCCTACCTCCTACCTCCTTACCCTACCTCCTACCTCCTTATCCTACCTCCTTACCCTACCTCCTTACCCTACCTCCTACCTCCTTATCCTACCTCCTTATCCTACTTCCTTACCTTACCTCCTACCTCCTTAACCTACCTCCTTATCCCTACCTCCTTATGTCCTTATCTCATGTCCTCCCTCCTTAAGTCCTTCCTCCTTATGTCCTTATGTCCTCCCTCCTCCCTCCTTGCCCCCTCCCTCTTTATGCCCTTATGTCCTCCCTCCTTATTTCCTTATGTCCTCCCTCCTCCCTCCTTGCCCCCTCCCTCTTTATGCCCTTATGTCCTCCCTCCTTATGTCCTTATGTCCTCCCTCCTCCCTCCTTGCCCCCTCTTTTGCCCCTCACCAGCAGCACGGTGGAGGCGGCCGCTCGCTCTTTGCTGAACATCGTCAGGATCTGGTTCTTTGGTCCAATCAGAAACGTCACACTGAAAAGCACAAGTGTCAGATGCCCTACCATACGGGGCAATAGTGCCCCGTAGGGGGCAATAGTGCCCCGTAGGGGGCAGTAGTAGGGGGCAGTAGTGCCCCGTAGGGGGCAATAGTGCCCCGTAGGGGGCAATAGTGCCCCGTAGGGGGCAGTAGTAGGGGGCAGTAGTGCCCCGTAGGGGGCAGTTGGGGCAGGTGTACCTCAGCAGGCAGCAGATGTTGCCCAGGCTGTAGAGCAGAGCGAACACGCCCAGACCCACACCCGGGATGTTCAGGGTCACGGTTCCCTGCAGGGACAAAAACACCACTGACTCCTGCGAGCTTCAGCCGCCACAGAACGTCCCACCTGGTGATGTCATGAGGTGACACAGGAAGGTTCCCTTGATGACATCACGGGGTGGGACAGAGCATTTGGAGGAGGTGAGGGTGCGGTACCGTGACGGAGGACGCGACGCCAACGACGAAACACACGACCGACGCCTTCATCCTGAAACCACATGACCCCAACGCTGCGCTCCCATTGGTCCCCTGTGATGACATCATCACAGACTCAGCACCTGATTGGCCCAACACAGCAGTCCTGCTTAAGTCTTGCTTAAGTCCTGGTTCAGTCCTGGTTCAGTCCTGGTTCAGTCCTGGTTCAGTCCTGGTTCAGTCCTGGTTTAGTCCTGGTTCAGTCCTGGTTCAGTCCTGGTTTAGTCCTGGTTTAGTCATGGTTCAGTCCTGGTTTAGTCCTGGTTTAGTCCTGGTTCAGTCCTGGTTCAGTCCTGGTTCAGTCCTGGTTTAGTCCTGGTTCAGTCCTGGTTCAGTCCTGGTTTAGTCCTGGTTCAGTCCTGGTTTAGTCCTGGTTTTGTCCTGTTTTAGTCCTGGTTCAGTCCTGGTTTAGTCCTGGTTCAGTCCTGGTTTAGTCCTGGTTCTGTCCTGGTTTAGTCCTGGTTCAGTCCTGGTTTAGTCCTGGTTTAGTCCTGGTTTAGTCCTGGTTTAGTCATGGTTTAGTCCTGGTTTAGTCCTGGTTTAGTCCTGGTTTAGTCCTGGTTCAGTCCTGGTTTAGTCCTGGTTTAGTCCTGGTTTAGTCCTGGTTCAGTCCTGGTTCAGTCCTGGTTTAGTCCTGGTTCAGTCCTGGTTCAGTCCTGGTTTAGTCCTGGTTCAGTCCTGGTTCAGTCCTGGTTCAGTCCTGGTTCAGTCCTGGTTTAGTCCTGGTTTAGTCCTGGTTTAGTCCTGGTTCAGTCCTGGTTCAGTCCTGGTTCAGTCCTGGTTTAGTCCTGGTTCAGTCCTGGTTCAGTCCTGGTTCAGTCCTGGTTTAGTCCTGGTTCAGTCCTGGTTCAGTCCTGGTTCAGTCCTGGTTTAGTCCTGGTTTAGTCCTGGTGTTTATTTAGAAAAATTTAAATTTGAGTCAAACCAGTTTCACCCTGAACGCCTCAGGACTCAACAGCAAATAACCAGGACTAAACCAGGACTAAACCAGGACTAAACCAGGACTAAACCAGGACTAAACCAGGACTAAACCAGGACTACAGTTGCAGTCGTACGTGTTTTTACAGGTTTCTAAAGTCTTGTTTTAACTCCGAGTGTGTTGGACATTTTTAAGTTTGGATAAAGTGATGAAGTTTTTATTTTTGTTTCTCACCTGTTTGTCTTCAGTTGTCTCCTGTCGCTCCTGTCGCTCCTGTCGCTCCTGTCGCTCCTGTCGCTCCTGTGGCTCCTGTCGCTCCTGTCGCTCCTGTCGCTCCTGTCGCTCCTGTGGCTCCTGTCGCTCCTGTGGCTCCTGTCGCTCCTGTCGCTCCTGTCGCTCCTGTCGCTCCTGTCGCTCCTGTCGCTCCTGTCGCTCCTGTCGCTCCTGTCGCTCCTGTCGCTCCTGTCGCTCCTCTCGCTCCTCCTCTTTTGAAAAAGACTTCTTCACTTTTCCCATAATCTGATCCTGGTCTGGTCCTGGTCCTGGTCTGGTCCTGGTCTGGTCCTGGTCTGGTCCTGGTCCTGGTCTGGTCCTGGTCTGGTCCTGGTCTGGTCCTGGTCCTGGTTCTGCTCCTGCTCCTGGTCTGGTCCTGCTCCTGCTCCTGGTCCTGGTCCTGGTCTGGTCCTGGTCTGGTCCTGGTCTGGTTCTGGTCCTGATCCTGGTCCTGCTCCTGGTCTGGTCCTGGTCTGGTCCTGCTTCTGGTCCTGGTTCTGCTGCTGGTCCTGGTCTGGTCCTGCTCCTGGTCCTGGTCCTGGTCCTGGTCTGGTCCTGGTCTGGTCCTGGTCTGGTTCTGGTCCTGATCCTGGTCCTGCTCCTGGTCTGGTCCTGGTCTGGTCCTGCTCCTGGTCTGGTCCTGGTCTGGTCCTGGTCTGGTCCTGCTCCTGGTCTGGTCCTGGTCTGGTCCTGCTCCTGGTCTGGTCCTGGTCTGGTCCTGGTCCTGGTTCTGGTCCTGGTCCTGCTCCTGGTCTGGTCCTGGTCTGGTCCTGGTCCTGGTCTGGTCCTGGTCTGGTGTCTTTAGGCTCCTCCTTTGCGCCCTCTGGTGGTTTTGCTTTATTTACATTTCCTGTGTTTTTGTGGGCGGTGATTAAAGTTGCACTCTGGAACCTTCCTGCTCCACCACCTGCTGGTCTCCATGGAGACCACCTTCCCCAGAATGTTCCACAGTGCGGCTTTAAAGTCCTCGTACTTCTTCACACACAAAACTGGAACAACAGCACTAAACCAGAACTAAACCAGGACTAAACCAGGTCTAAAGAAGGACTAAACCAGAACTAAACCAGGACTAAACCAGGTCTAAACCAGGACTAAACCAGGTCTAAACCAGGACTAAACCAGAACTAAACCAGGACTAAACCAGGTCTAAAGAAGGACTAAACCAGAACTAAACCAGGACTAAACCAGGTCTAAACCAGGACTAAACCAGAACTAAACCAGGACTAAACCAGGTCTAAACCAGGACTAAACCAGAACTAAACCAGGACTAAACCAGGTCTAAAGAAGGACTAAACCAGAACTAAACCAGGACTAAACCAGGTCTAAACCAGGACTAAACCAGAACTAAACCAGGACTAAACCAGGTCTAAACCAGGACTAAACCAGAACTAAACCAGGACTAAACCAGGTCTAAACCAGGACTAAACCAGGACTAAACCAGGTCTAAACCAGGTCTAAACCAGGACTAAACCAGGACTAAACCAGGTCTAAACCAGGACTAAACCAGGACTAAACCAGGACTGAACCAGGACTAAACCAGGTCTAAACCAGGTCTAAACCAGGACTGAACCAGGACTAAACCAGAAACTACTCCAAACTTCTGCTCCTGCTGTGAGAACTCGTACTGAATGTACAGAAATGTCTCGTGTCCCTGTGCTGGAAAAAGCCTTCAGGAAAAAGCCTTCAGGAAAAAGCCTTCAGGAAAAGCCTTCAGGAAAAAGCCTTCAGGAAAAAGCCTTCAGGAAAAGCCTTCAGGAAAAAGCCTTCAGGAAAAAGCCTTCAGGAAAAGCCTTCAGGAAAAGCCTTCAGGAAAAAGCCTTCAGGAAAAAGCCTTCAGGAAAAGCCTTCAGGAAAAGCCTTCAGGAAAAGCCTTCAGGAAAAAGCCTTCAGGAAAAAGCCTTCAGGAAAAGCCTTCAGGAAAAAGCCTTCAGGAAAAAGCCTTCAGGAAAAGCCTTCAGGAAAAGCCTTCAGGAAAAGCCTTCAGGAAAAGCCTTCAGGAAAAAGCCTTCAGGAAAAGCCTTCAGGAAAAGCCTTCAGGAAAAAGCCATCCAGGAAAAAAGCCTTCAGGAAAAAGCCTTCAGGAAAAGCCTTCAGGAAAAAGCCTTCAGGAAAATCCCTCCCGTAAATCCCTCAGGTAAAAGCCTTCAGGAAAAGCCTTCAGGAAAAAGCCTTCAGGAAAAAGCTTTCAGGAAAAAGCCTTCAGGAAAAGCCTTCAGGAAAAGCCTTCAGGAAAAAGCCTTCAGGAAAAGCCTTCAGGAAAAGCCTTCAGGAAAAGCCTTCAGGAAAAGCCTTCAGGAAAAAGCCTTCAGGAAAAGCCTTCAGGAAAAGCCTTCAGGAAAAAGCCTTCAGGAAAAAGCCTTCAGGAAAAAGCCTTCAGGAAAAAAGCCTTCAGGAAAAAGCCTTCAGGAAAAAGCCTTCAGGAAAAAGCCTTCAGGAAAAAGCCTTCAGGAAAAAGCCTTCAGGAAAAAGCCTTCAGGAAAAAGCCTTCAGGAAAAAAGCCTTCAGGAAAAAGCCTTCAGGAAAAGCCTTCAGGAAAAGCCTTCAGGAAAAAGCCTTCAGGAAAAAGCCTTCAGGAAAAGCCTTCAGGAAAAAGCCTTCAGGAAAAAGCCTTCAGGAAAAAGCCTTCAGGAAAAAGCCTTCCAGGAAAAGCCTTCAGGAAAAAGCCTTCAGGAAAAAGCCTTCAGGAAAAATCCTTCAGGAAAAGCCTTCAGGAAAAAGCCTTCAGGAAAAAGCCTTCAGGAAAAAAGCCTTCAGGAAAAAGCCTTCAGGGAAAAAGCCTTCAGGAAAAGCCTTCAGGAAAAAAGCCTTCAGGAAAAAGCCTTCAGGAAAAAGCCTTCGGGAAAAAGCCTTCAGGAAAAAGCCTTCAGGGAAAAAGCCTTCAGGAAAAAAGCCTTCAGGAAAAAGCCTTCAGGAAAAAGCCTTCAGGAAAAAAGCCTTCAGGAAAAAAGCCTTCAGGAAAAAGCCTTCAGGAAAAGCCTTCAGGAAAAAAGCCTTCAGGGAAAAAGCCTTCAGGAAAAAGCCTTCAGGAAAAAGCCTTCAGGAAAAAGCCTTCAGGAAAAAGCCTTCAGGAAAAGCCTTCAGGAAAAAGCCTTCAGGAAAAAGCCTTCAGGAAAAAGCCTTCAGGGAAAAAGCCTTCAGGAAAAAGCCTTCAGGAAAAAGCCTTCAGGAAAAAGCCTTCAGGGAAAAGCCTTCAGGAAAAAGCCTTCAGGAAAAAGCCTTCAGGAAAAAGCCTTCAGGAAAAAGCCTTCAGGAAAAAGCCTTCAGGAAAAAGCCTTCAGGAAAAAGCCTTCAGGAAAAAGCCTTCAGGAAAAAGCCTTCAGGAAAAAAGCCTTCAGGAAAAAGCCTTCAGGAAAAGCCTTCAGGAAAAAGCCTTCAGGAAAAAAGCCTTCAGGAAAAAGCCTTCAGGAAAAGCCTTCAGGAAAAAAGCCTTCAGGAAAAAGCCTTCAGGAAAAGCCTTCAGGAAAAAGCCTTCAGGGAAAAGCCTTCAGGAAAAAGCCTTCAGGAAAAAGCCTTCAGGAAAAGCCTTCGGAAAAAGCCTTCAGGAAAAAGCCTTCAGGAAAAAGCCTTCAGGGAAAAAGCCTTCAGGAAAAAGCCTTCAGGAAAAGCCTTCAGGAAAAAGCCTTCAGGAAAAAGCCTTCAGGAAAAAGCCTTCAGGAAAAAGCCTTCAGGGAAAAAGCCTTCAGGAAAAAGCCTTCAGGAAAAAGCCTTCAGGAAAAAGCCTTCAGGAAAAAGCCTTCAGGAAAAAGCCTTCAGGAAAAAGCCTTCAGGAAAAAGCCTTCAGGAAAAAGCCTTCAGGAAAAAGCCTTCAGGAAAAAGCCTTCAGGAAAAGCCTTCAGGAAAAAGCCTTCAGGAAAAAGCCTTCAGGGAAAAAGCCTTCAGGAAAAGTCTTCAGGAAAAAGCCTTCAGGAAAAAAGCCTTCAGGAAAAAGCCTTCAGGAAAAAAGCCTTCAGGAAAAGCCTTCAGGAAAAAAAGCCTTCAGGAAAAAGCCTTCGGAAAAAGCCTTCAGGAAAAAGCCTTCAGGAAAAAGCCTTCAGGAAAAAGCCTTCAGGGAAAAAGCCTTCAGGAAAAAAGCCTTCAGGAAAAAGCCTTCAGGAAAAAGCCTTCAGGAAAAAGCCTTCAGGAAAAAGCCTTCAGGAAAAAGCCTTCAGGAAAAGCCTTCAGGAAAAAGCCTTCAGGAAAAAAGCCTTCAGGAAAAAGCCTTCAGGAAAAAGCCTTCAGGGAAAAGCCTTCAGGAAAAAGCCTTCAGGAAAAAGCCTTCAGGAAAAAGCCTTCAGGAAAAGCCTTCAGGAAAAAAAGCCTTCAGGAAAAAGCCTTCAGGAAAAGCCTTCAGGAAAAAGCCTTCAGGAAAAAGCCTTCAGGAAAAAGCCTTCAGGGAAAAAGCCTTCAGGAAAAAGCCTTCAGGAAAAAGCCTTCAGGAAAAAGCCTTCAGGAAAAAGCCTTCAGGAAAAGCCTTCAGGAAAAAGCCTTCAGGAAAAAGCCTTCAGGAAAAAGCCTTCAGGAAAAGCCTTCAGGAAAAGCCTTCAGGAAAAGCCTTCAGGAAAAAGCCTTCAGGAAAAGCCTTCAGGAAAAAGCCTTCAGGAAAAAGCCTTCAGGAAAAAGCCTTCAGGAAAAGCCTTCAGGAAAAGCCTTCAGGAAAAAGCCTTCAGGAAAAGCCTTCAGGAAAAAGCCTTCAGGAAAAAGCCTTCAGGAAAAGCCTTCAGGAAAAAG
Source organism: Odontamblyopus rebecca (assembly GCA_030686955.1). Taxonomy (NCBI): domain Eukaryota; kingdom Metazoa; phylum Chordata; class Actinopteri; order Gobiiformes; family Gobiidae; genus Odontamblyopus; species Odontamblyopus rebecca. The sequence goes on from CM060675.1 coordinate 1,745,741, forward strand.
CCTTCAGGAAAAGCCTTCAGGAAAAGGCCTTCAGGAAAAAGCCTTCAGGAAAAGCCTTCAGGAAAAGCCTTCAGGAAAAGCCTTCAGGAAAAAGCCTTCAGGAAAAGCCTTCAGGAAAAAGCCTTCAGGAAAAAGCCTTCAGGAAAAGCCTTCAGGAAAAGCAAAACGGAAAAGCCATCAGGAAAAAGCCTTCAGGAAAAGCCTTCAGGAAAAAGCCTTCAGGAAAAAGCCTTCAGGAAAAAGCCTTCAGGAAAAAGCCTTCAGGAAAAAAGCCTTCAGGGAAAAAGCCTTCAGGAAAAAGCCTTCAGGAAAAATCCTTAAGGAAAAAGCCTACAGTAAAAGCCTTAAGTAAAAGCCTTCAGGAAAAGCCTTCAGGAAAAAGCCTTCAGGAAAAATCCTTCAGGAAAAGCCTTCAGGAAAAGCCTTCAGGAAAAAGCCTTCAGGAAAAAGCCTTCAGGAAAAGCCTTCAGGGAAAAAGCCTTCAGGAAAAAAGCCTTCAGGAAAAAGCCTTCAGGAAAAAGCCTTCAGGAAAAAGCCTTCAGGCCTTCAGGAAAAAGCCTTCAGGAAAAAGCCTTCAGGAAAAGCCTTCAGGAAAAAGCCTTCGGAAAAAGCCTTCAGGAAAAAGCCTTCAGGAAAAAGCCTTCAGGAAAAAGCCTTCAGGAAAAAGCCTTCAGGAAAAAGCCTTCAGGAAAAAGCCTTCAGGAAAAAAGCCTTCAGGAAAAAGCCTTCAGGAAAAAGCCTTCAGGAAAAAGCCTTCAGGAAAAAGCCTTCAGGAAAAGCCTTCAGGAAAAGCCTTCAGGAGGAAAAAGCCTTCAGGAAAAAGCCTTCAGGAAAAAGCCTTCAGGAAAAAGCCTTCAGGAAAAAGCCTTCCAGGAAAAAGCCTTCAGGAAAAAAGCCTTCAGGAAAAAGCCTTCAGGAAAAAGCCTTCAGGAAAAGCCTTCAGGAAAAGCCGTAAGGAACAAGCCTTCAGGAAAAACCCTTCAGGAAAAAGCCTTCAGGAAAAAGCCTTCAGGAAAAGCCTTCAGGAAAAGCCTTCAGGAAAAGCCTTCAGGAAAAAGCCTTCAGGAAAAGCCTTCAGGAAAAGCCTTCAGGAAAAAGCCTTCAGGAAAAAGCCTTCAGGAAAAGCCTTCAGGAAAAGCCTTCAGGAAAAAGCCTTCAGGAAAAAGCCTTCAGGAAAAGCCTTCAGGAAAAGCCTTCAGGAAAAAGCCTTCAGGAAAAGCCTTCAGGAAAAGCCTTCAGGAAAAAGCCTTCAGGAAAAGCCTTCAGGAAAAAGCCTTCAGGAAAAAGCCTTCAGGAAAAGCCTTCAGGAAAAAGCCTTCAGGAAAAAGCCTTCAGGAAAAGCCTTCAGGAAAAGCCTTCAGGAAAAGCCTTCAGGAAAAAGCCTTCAGGAAAAAGCCTTCAGGAAAAAGCCTTCAGGAAAAGCCTTCAGGAAAAGCCTTCAGGAAAAAGCCTTCAGGAAAAGCCTTCAGGAAAAGCCTTCAGGAAAAAGCCTTCAGGAAAAGCCTTCAGGAAAAGCCTTCAGGAAAAAGCCTTCAGGAAAAGCCTTCAGGAAAAGCCTTCAGGAAAAAGCCTTCAGGAAAAAGCGGAGAAGTGGAGAAAAGTCCAAGCAGAAGTATTTCTGGTGCAAACCCTGTTTCCTTGTTTGATATAATAATTGTTGGTGACACTATTTTCTGTCATTTGCGTTTATTCGGTGTATTTAGGTGAAAAACGCTGTGTCTTCATGTGTTCATTTGGACCACAGTGCAGACACAGCTCCTGAGGCGCCGTTTCCCAGCGCTACAGAGAATTCTGATGAACAAGAAAACAGGCTGATAGAAATGCACTCATTGGGCTTTTTCTGATGTCATTTTGGTGCCAGTTAGCGGCAGATTCTGATATTATATGAGTCATGTTCTTCTTTCTTCTCAGGTTTGTCTGGTAATAAAATGGTGAGTAAAGGTTCTGGATTATGGAGGAGCAGAAATAAAATCATAAATAAATAAATACAGCTCCACATAAATGATCCAGAGAGAGTTGTATTTTTGTACTTTCGTCTTATTGTAAAACTGCTTCAGAATCTGAGGCAATATAAAAGCATCACTACGGCCTTTTTTCTTCTGGGTAAAAAAGCCTTTATGCTCTAAATTATTGAAATTATTGAGCCTATTCTTTTTTATTTGGGTAAAAACTGCGTTTATATGTTGTAAATTGTGTAAATGATTGAAAAATATAAATAGTTTTTATCATCAAGAAGAATAAATCCTGGAAAAAATGTAAATTGAAGTGTAAATAAATCAAAAGTAAATAAACGACACTTTCATAGGAACCTTCAGCTCTGAACATGAACAAGCTGAAATGCACCAGTTTTTACATTTCTGTAGTGACGTATTATTCCTGTGCTGCACTTTTTATGATGACAGTAAAGAAGTATAGAAATAAATGGATAATGAGAGAAAACTAAATGAAACAGGACGGTCCCGGGTGTTTTCTAGTCCCGCGGCAACGACTGAGCAACACGAACCTTCTGTCCTGAAGAAAACAGAAGGAACTTGTTCACACTGATTCTACAAGTAAAAGTCCAAATGGACTTTGTGCTGTAGATGTATGAGACTGAGACATGTGTCCCACTGAATGAATGTTCCACATTTCATCTGGGAACATCTGGAGCGTTTAAACTGCACAAAACCTCCGGTGGCCCTGCTGCTGCTGCTGCTGCTGCTGCTGCTGCTGCTGCTGCTGCTGCTGCTGCTGCTGCTGCTGCTGCTGCTGCTGCTGCTGCTGCTGCTGCTGCTGTCGCCGCTGCTGCTGCTGCTGCTGCTGCTGCTGCTGCTGCTGCTGCTGCTGCTGCTGCTGCTGCTGCTGCTGCTGCTGCTGCTGCTGCTGCTGCTGCTGCTGCTGCTGCTGCTGTCGCCGCTGCTGCTGCTGCTGCTGCTGCTGCTGCTGCTGCTGCTGCTGCTGCTGCTGCTGTCGCCGCTGCTGCTGCTGCTGCTGCTGCTGCTGCTGCTGCTGCTGCTGCTGCTGCTGCTGCTGCTGCTGCTGCTGCTACTTTCCCCACTTTTCCCCACTGCTCAGGTGTCAGGAGGAGTTCACTATGTACCGGCGGATTTGAGGAGGAAGTCACGGCCCCGGAGGCTGAACAGGTGTTTAGACTGAGAAGAAGAGGCAGTCGTCCTCCTCTTCCGTCTATAATCTTGAGCAATGTTCGTGCATTGTCCAAAAAGTCGACGAATGAAGGATTAACAGCCGCTGTCTAACCGAATACAGGGAGTGGTGTTATTGCACTGAGCCTGTTATTGCACTGAGCCTGTTATTGCACTGAGCCTGTTATTGCACTGAGCCCTGTTATTGCACCGGACAGTCCTTCAGCTGCAGAGCGCACAGAGAACTTTCTTGTGCCAAACCTCAGGTGGGGCATCTGCAGGTGTGTTCGTACTGGTGGAGTCAGATTACTGTGTGAGTCCTGTGGGCCACACTTGGAGCTGCTTTGCCTTTCGCTGCACCCATTTTATTTGCCTCGGGGCAAAGAAACCTCGGGGAGAACTACAGATGAGAACATAGTGAGTGATGCTGATGAGAAACTAGGAGGAAACAGAGGACAGTGCTCAGGCTGCCACACTTCCCCCAGCTCATTATCTCCTGCAGCAGCTTATCTTAGTGACATCAGCTAAGTAACCTGGTCATCAGCTGTTCTGAAGAGGAAGGTTTAAGCCTGGTCTTAAATAAAGAGACTGTGGAGCCTGTTTAACATGTGTTAAACACATCTGAATGTCTCCAGCACAGCCCCGGAGCCCCAGGTTTAATCCTGGGTGATTTTAATCATGTGCGTCTTGAGCTCACCTCACCGGGTTCCATCAATACGTCAAATGTGCCACGCGTAATGAGAAGATAGTGGATAAATGCTACGGCAACATAAAGAACGTGTATGTGCTGAAACCTCTCCCTCCTCTCGCAGATTCAGACCACGCCACAAGCTCCTTTTACCCACTTATCCAACTGTGCTGAAATCTGCAAAACCTGTTCAAAAACTGTCATGAAGTGGACTGAGAACAGTTTGGAGACACTTAGGGGATGTTTCTCCTGCACTTGTTCCACAGTCTAGAAGTGAATGTGAAAACTGACACATCACAGATCACATCCACTTTTGTATTGAAAATATTGTCCCCAAGAAAACTGAGACTCACTTCCCCAATAACGAGCCTCATGTAACAAAAGAGGTGAAATGTGCTGTAATAAAAGAAGCTGCTCTTCCAAAGTAAGGACAGAGTTGGACTAATGGCTGCACAAAAGGGTCTTGATACTGTGATGCAAATACAAGATTTGTGCACTTAAACCACAGAAGTCCTGGCGGTTCTGGGGGCGGCGGACTTTGTGTAATATTCGCCTGTATCTCGTGTGCCATGTGATCTCGCCTTTAAAGGGGCGCGGTCGGTGCTGTCGGGCTCTTAAAGGGGCGGTCTCCGTGCCTTGGCCGCGTCCGAACCAGCAGAAGTCGATCGATTTTTCAGACAATGTGAAAACAATAAAACTCACAGGGTAACGGACGGTTTAAATGCTGAATGACTTATTTATGGCGACATCTCACTCGACGCTGTCCACGTTTACATGAAGCTTTTAATACCGAATGAACTGTTCGGAATGAAACAGTGCACGGAAAACACGTTAAATGGTCTTTATTTAATTCTGCTCAGCGTCTGGGGGTGGGGAAGGTGCTGATCGGACAGCGACACAAACGTATTTCCGTCTTTGGGAAGAAAACCCACACTTCAGCTGCTCTTTTCTGTCGTCTCCGTTTGTCGTTTCGCCGCCGACACAAACACGATCCGAACTTTTCCCGCAGTGGTTCTGATGATAATGAAGCAGCAGCTGGAGAATTCTGTCCTCAGGCTTAAGTCTGTGAGCTGAGGAGGAGAAGGGAAGAGTGTGGGAGAAGGAGGAAGAACTGTGAGCGGAGGAGGAGAAGGGAAGAGTGTGGGAGAAGGAGGAAGAACTGTGAGCTGAGGAGGAGAAGGGAAGAGTGTGGGAGAAGGAGGAAGAACTGTGAGCTGAGGAGGAGAAGGGAAGAGTGTGGGAGAAGGAGGAAGAACTGTGAGCTGAGGAGGAGAAGGGAAGAGTGTGGGAGAAGGAGGAAGAACTGTGAGCTGAGGAGGAGAAGGGAAGAGTGTAGGAGAAGGAGGAAGAACTGTGAGCTGAGGAGGAGAAGGGAAGAGTGTGGGAGAAGGAGGAAGAACTGTGAGCTGAGGAGGAGAAGGGAAGAGTGTGGGAGAAGGAGGAAGAACTGTGAGCTGAGGAGGAGAAGGGAAGAGTGTGGGAGAAGGAGGAAGAACTGTGAGCGGAGGAGGAGAAGGGAAGAGTGTAGGAGAAGGAGGAAGAACTGTGAGCTGAGGAGGAGAAGGGAAGAGTGTGGGAGAAGGAGGAAGAACTGTGAGCGGAGGAGGAGAAGGGAAGAGTGTAGGAGAAGGAGGAAGAACTGTGAGCTGAGGAGGAGAAGGGAAGAGTGTGGGAGAAGGAGGAAGAACTGTGAGCGGAGGAGGAGAAGGGAAGAGTGTAGGAGAAGGAGGAAGAACTGTGAGCTGAGGAGGAGAAGGGAAGAGTGTGGGAGAAGGAGGAAGAACTGTGAGCTGAGGAGGAGAAGGGAAGAGTGTGGGAGAAGGAGGAAGAAGACAAAGTGAGTGTGAGGCTGCCACACCTCAGCCCACTCCCACATCCCGCTCACAAATCCACAGAGACGTGGAGGAAAGTCCCGAGAGACGACTGGAGGAGCCGGATCGTCCGGATCGAGTCAGAAGGACGAGCCAACGAGCTCCAACCACCGGGATTATTGTGAAGAAGAAGAAACGTTTACAGGATCCAGGAAGAAATGAACTGGGCTTTAAAATGGGAATAAACCCCCTGACTTCAGGATTCAGTTGAACTCCAGAGAATCACAATAATCTTCGTTTTCATCAGGAATGAAGTGTTTCCAGGGTCAAGCAGAATTCATTTTTATTCAGAACTAAAGACATTTAAAGCTCCTGTAAACGTGGCAGCTGAAACATTTATACTGATACAGATTTAAAGGAGCACTACGGAACTTTTCTGTCTCCAAACAAGGGAGCTCATTGGTCGCTCATCATTTATTGATTCTCCAGAAATCCACCACTTTTTCTATCTCCATTTTTATATTTTTATTTTATTTTTATTTTTTTTATTTATTTTATTTTTAATTAATGCATTTTTTTATTTAATCATTTTCATTTATTTAATTCTTTCTATTTTTCTTTTTATTTTTTTTATTAATTTACATTTATTTTATTTTTTTCTGTCTCATATTTTTGTCCTTTCACCTCGTGCGCAGTCGTATTTGATACGGACACGGCTCCAGTTCTCCAGAAAAGTGACGTAATGCACCTTTAAGATTTGACCAGTAGTTTTTTTATCAATATTCAAATTGAATAAGAAAAAAGTGGAGTGACGCGCGACGAGAATGTTTCCCACATTCTTAAAGCGACGAGAGCGACACGTGGATATAAATGAAACATTTGGAATCACAGATCGCGGCCAAACTTGTGCGTCTCAGTCAGGCCGAGAGTCACTTTTTAAACCCCAACAAAAATCACCAAAGAAATGTGAATATCCTGTTTTTTTCTTTTGTTTTGTTATATAACGAAGTGCATGAGCCACTTCCTCCTCGTCCGCTCCAGGTCCACAAATATTTGGACTTTTGAAGATGAAAAAAGAAAGACTGAAATCTGAACTTGAATCTGACAATAGAAAAATCCCACGAACGAGTGTTTGTGGGAATTTAAACTCCAGAATCGAATAAGAGACACGGGGACACGGGGAGGGCATCTGACACACAGTTTTGATTTAATCTGTACAAAACCCTCACTTTTGTATTTTTCACTCATTTGTATTTCAAAATGTTCTTCTTACATTTGTTTGGGACCTTCCTCCAGTGTCTGTCTGCATTCATTTGATTGAATTTCTGGTGTCGTCACTGTTGGCTGTGCTTTTCAGCATTAAATAAATCAAAGTGTCTCTAACCAGGTCTTGTTTTTCAGAATTATTCTCATTCAGAATTGTAAAGAAAGCTCCTTTTCCCCGTTAATTTAACACAACTTTTCTATTTATAATGTCTATATAGTATAAATATTTGTAAAGTAATCAGACTGAAAACCTGACTGACTTCATTTTGTGGGGAAAAAAAATATTTGCTAAAAAAATACAAATAAAACGAAGCTGTAGCATAAATAAACAAATGTCCTGCGTGTAGTTTGTTTCCCTCGTGTGAACAAAAGTGGATTATTGCCGCTGCTACAGCCGAACTCAACATAAATCTAATACTTTTCCATAAATCCTGCAGATCAAACTCGTGTTATAAATATTGGCTGCAGTTTTACACTGTGGCCACCAGAGGCGCTTTGTTCAACGTTCATCACGCGGCTCATAAGAATTTATAAAACTTTTTTTTTTTTTTACCAACAAAATCTGAACTAAAATGTTCCAATCAATAAAGTTTCTGTCTGTCACTGTTACTATTTAATATTTAGACATTTTGAGGCTGAGTTAATTTTTTATTTTATTTTTTTTAAAAGGTTCCCGCCTCGCGAGCCTGCGCACGTGCAGCCAATCATTAATCAGAGCTCGTGCGCTTCTGTCCGCGTGCGCTGAGGAAAAGCCATAGACCTTATATGGTCTATGGGAAAAGCCTTTTCCTGTCCTCGTGTTTCATATTTTACAGAAATTTAATGTAATATATTTATATTTATATTTATATTTATATTATACTAATATATTGTCCTTTACTTGAAATTATTTGAATTATTTCACTTGAATTATTTAATATATTTTTATTTAATACAAATTTCAGTGTAGTTCAAACGCCATCGTGTGGACAACGTGAGGAACTGCAAACATCCACAAAATAATATCCAAATATCCGCCTGACCCACAGAACTGGAATAAAATCTTCTTCTACGTCCAGGGCCGGACCCCCGTGAACCCGCGTGTGAGCGGAGCCCACAGGACAATATCCAAATATGCAAAAAACGTTTTCTTGCTGTGTAATAAAAAGACATTATCATTGTCTATATTATCTACATCTATATATTATCTATATATGATCTATGTTATCGATATTAATATTTTATTTTAAGACGTTTTGGTATTAATGTCATGTTAAACATAGTGATTCAGTATTTAATTTAAATTTGTAATTTAATTATTTTTGAACAATTTAACTAAGTTTAAGTGAAGTTTAAGTTTGCAATTGATCTTTAAGTTTAAAATGAGTCACAAAAGAGTCAGAAAAACATAATTTATTTGTGATGAAAGTTGTTTTTAGCGCATTTAGCGTATTTAGCTCATTTTAATACATATACTTTTATTTTGAAATCTTTGCTTTTATTTTGGTAGTCCACAGCACTGCGTGGAACCGGAAGTGTGAAACCACCGGAAGGAGCTCAAGAGTCTGAGTTTGTTTTGTCGTTAAAATATTTCTGTATTGTTTTTTATATATTTTAATTGAAAGCATTTCGACCTTAGTTACAGTTATTCAACTGGCGACAAAAGTAAATTATATTAAATCATCTTTTTAACTTTACTTTTTTGTTTAATGTCCTGGTTGAATAATTCTAAAGAACGCCCCTTTACCCGTTAATTTAACACAATAACATCTCTATTTATAATGTATATACAGTATAAATATTTTTACATTTATAGATATAATGGTAATCAGATTGAAAACATAAATAAATTAAATAAACAAATGTCCTGCGTGTAGTTTGTTTCCCTCGTGTGAACAAAAGTGGATTATTGCCGCTGCTACAGCCGAACTCAACATAAATCTAATACTTTTCCATAAATCCTGCAGATCAAACTCGTGTTATAAATATTGGCTGCAGTTTTACACTGTGGCCACCAGAGGCGCTTTGTTCAACGTTCATCACGCGGCTCAAAAGAATTTATAAAACTTTTTTTTTTCACCAACAAAATCTGAACTAAAATGTTCCAATCAATAAAGTTTCTGTCTGTCACTGTTACTATTTAATATTTAGACATTTTGAGGCTGAGTTAATTTTTTATTATTATTATTTTTTTTTAAAAGGTTCCCGCCTCGCGAGCCTGCGCACGTGCAGCCAATCATTAATCAGAGCTCGTGCGCTTCTGTCCGCGTGCGCTGAGGTATGTAAATCTTTATGAGCCTTTTACAACGTGTCATATTTTACAGAAATGTAATATAATACATATATTTATATTATATCATACAAATATATTGTCTTTTACTTTAAATTATTTGAATTATTTCACTTGTTTTATTTCATATATTTGTTCAGCGCAGTTTAGCGCCATCGTGTGGACAACATGAAGAACTGCAAATATCCATAAGCGCGCATGTAGTTCTCCTCTGTGTCCGTATATATCCAGACTATTCTACCTACTGATTGTGATATATTAATATTAAATATATATATTTTTAATTCTATTTATTTCCTGAAATAATCCACAGCCCAAAGTCACAGAAATATTCCTTTTCATGATCATGTTGTGTTCTTGTTCTGTAGGACATTACTGTTTCTGTCCAATTTATCTACATTTTTAAACTAATAATATTTTTGTGACTCACTAACCAGAATCAGTCAGTGCGTTTTGGCTTTAACGTCCTGATATATACAGTTACTGCATTATTTCATTTTCATTTGTAATCGAATTATCGAGTTTAGAACTGATCTTTAAGTTTAAATGTTAAAGAGTCAATCAAACATTATTTATTTGTGATTCAATTAATTATTAATTCATGACATTTTAATCTTTGTTAAATGATTAGATTTATTTGATTTTCAGTTTCCTGAAGTAATTCCCCTGTGCGCCCCCATGTGGACAGAACTGTGAACTACACATATCCCCAAAAACGGGACTTTTATCAATAGTCTTTTGAAAAGAATCACTTCACTCTTGATGCTGAATTTGAAATGATAAAAATATGAACACAAAACAATAGCAGCAGAAATAGTTGAATAATTAGATTATAAATATTTCATATTTTTAATTATATCTAATTCGTATTATTATATCTACTGAATCTGTATGAGTTGAGTTCCTTCATGTGTTTGTGTTTTTATTGCTGTTTTGCTCAAACAAATTATAACAAAAGTCTCTTTTTTCACTCTTCACAGAGAAATTAACACAAGAGTCGAGTCAGAAAAATCTAGAAACTTTATTACTATTTTCAGTCACAAATACGGAATGTAAAATCAAATAAAAATGTCATGAAATATAATCGACTGTTATCACAGCAGCAGAAGTGTCGCCATGTTCAGCTTCCTGTGTGTCGTATTTGTGAGCAGCTTCAGAAATCTGCCCCAACACCAAATCTCCATCCAACAAGGAACAAAGAACAGATTCTGTCCACGAAGAATTTACCCACAACGATCGAGGGAAGAAAGACGAAAACTTAAAGGAAACAACGTTCTGGTCCTGAGGAAACAGAAGGAACTTGTTCAGACTGAATCTAGAATTCAAACTAAAATGGATTTTGTGACGTAAATATTTGCTCAGACTGAGAGATTTGTGCAGTTTAAACACTGCAGATGTTCACAGATTAAATGTCGACCGTTTCATTCATTCAGTGCGAACAAATCTCAGTCTGTGCAAATATTTACGTCACAAAATCCATTTTAGTTTGAATTGTAGATTCAGTCTGAACAAGTTCCTTCTGTTTCCTCAGGACCAGAACGTTGGTGCTGCTCAGTCGTTTCTCTGATGCTCGTCGTTGTTTCCTCTAAGTTTTCGTCTTTCTTCCCTCGATCGTTGTGGGTAAATTCTTCGTGGACAGAATCTGTTCTTTGTTCCTTGTTGGATGGAGATTTGGTGTTGGGGCAGATTTCTGAAGCTGCTCACAAATACGACACACAGGAAGCTGAACATGGCGACACTTCTGCTGCTGTGATAACAGTCGATTCTGTGACAGTGGTTAAAATACGTCTTGTTTTTCCACCAGGGGGCGCTCCATATGTCATGAAGGAGTTTATGAAAACATTTGTAACAGGTACACAGGCTAATTAGATCATTAATAGGCTGTTAGCGTAACTTTTGTAATTCAGGCTATTCAGAAGACGGGTCCGACTCTGGGAGGAAATGGACAGTAAATAATCACAGACACAGGGGAATTAAGGTGCGGCTGGTGCCAAATATTAATAGTGAGAAAAGAAAATCATTACCAAACACCCAATAGAACCCTTGATATTTACAATCTGCAGAATGAAAACCAAAAAGTTTTGACGTCTTTATAATGGTTTTGATCACTGACAGGATTCATCCCAAAACATTACAAAATCCAGTGTTCATCCGAGGGGGGCAACTGTTCACATACTTCACACTTCACTGTGTAGTGACATGACTGGACAACATGAAAACATGTCCCAATGTCCATGAGGGTTTAAATGTCCTTTTGTCAGTAATGTCCTGAGGCTTAAGCCTTCGTGAATGTGTTTATGTGGATGAACGAGAAAGTGAGGGGGAACAAGGCTGCCAGAGCCTCCTGCCAGACCAGCAGGGGGCGCTCTGGAGATGTCCGGCTCCCAGCCAAAACTCTTAGCTCGCCATCAGATCAAATCTCCACAAACGGAGAACCTGGCCAATTCCCGTTAGTTTCGGACACACCGCACGATCAACGCGTTCAGCCCCTGCGCTGGCTGGTCTCTGTAGCAGCCGCGCTCCTTCCCCACGCTTCTGATCAGGAGCCGCACAAACAGCTTGTGAGACGCGCTACGAGCGTTACGATTGGGTCAACGCGGTCACGCATGTACGTGCGTGAGGGCGCAGCGTTACGTAACCCAGGTGACGCTCACGTAAAGAGAAATGCCGAACTGCAGATTTTAATATGTTTAGCAGCAGATTTCCACCCTGGATACACATTATTTCAGAATTATTTCAAAATACTTCGGTAATGATCCAGTGAGAGAAACATCGGAGCCAAACTTAGTCCCTCTTCAGGACATTTCCGCCGAACTCCACCGGCTGGACACGTCCTACAGCCCAACACTCACCCTGAAGGTGGCGCCAGCGAGCGTCTGGACACGTCCTACAGCCCAACACTCACCCTGAAGGTGGCACCAGCGAGCGTCTGGACACGTCCTACAGCCCAACACTCACCCTGAAGGTGGCACCAGCGAGCGTCTGGACACGTCCTACAGCCTAACACTCACCCTGAAGGTGGCGCCAGCGAGCGTCTGGACACGACAAACAACCAAACTCACCCAAAAGATGGCGCCAGCGAGCGTCTGGACACGTCCTACAGCCTAACACTCACCCTGAAGGTGGCACCAGCGAGCGTCTGGACACGTCCTACAGCCCAACACTCACCCTGAAGGTGGCACCAGCGAGCGTCTGCACACGGCCCACAGCCCAACACTCACCCTGAAGGTGGCACCAGCGAGCGTCTGGACACGTCCTACAGCCCAACACTCGCCCTGAAGGTGGCACCAGCGAGCGTCTGGACACGTCCTACAGCCCAACACTCACCCTGAAGGTGGCACCAGCGAGCGTCTGGACACGTCCTACAGCCTAACTCACCCTGAAGGTGGCACCAGCGAGCGTCTGGACACGTCCCACAGCCTAACACTCACCCTGAAGGTGGCACCAGCGAGCGTCTGGACACGTCCTACAGCCTAACACTCACCCTGAAGGTGGCACCAGCGAGCGTCTGGACACGTCCTACAGCCCAACACTCACCCTGAAGGTGGCACCAGCGAGCGTCTGGACACGTCCTACAGCCTAACTCACCCTGAAGGTGGCACCAGCGAGCGTCTGGACACGTCCTACAGCCCAACACTCACCCTGAAGGTGGCGCCAGCGAGCGTCTGGACACGTCCTACAGCCCAACACTCACCCTGAAGGTGGCACCAGCGAGCGTCTGGACACGTCCTACAGCCTAACACTCACCCTGAAGGTGGCACCAGCGAGCGTCTGGACACGTCCTACAGCCTAACACTCACCCTGAAGGTGGCACCAGCGAGCGTCTGGACACGTCCTACAGCCCAACACTCACCCTGAAGGTGGCACCAGCGAGCGTCTGGACACGACCGACACCCCAACACTCACCCTGAAGGTGGCACCAGCGAGCGTCTGGACACGTCCTACAGCCTAACACTCACCCTGAAGGTGGCACCAGCGAGCGTCTGGACACGTCCTACAGCCCAACACTCACCCTGAAGGTGGCACCAGCGAGCGTCTGGACACGTCCTACAGCCTAACACTCGCCCTGAAGGTGGCACCAGCAAACCAGCAAGCGTCTGGACACGTCCTACAGCCCAACACTCACCCTGAAGGTGGCACCAGCGAGCGTCTGGACACGTCCTACAGCCCAACACTCACCCTGAAGGTGGCACCAGCGAGCGTCTGGACACGTCCTACAGCCAAACACTCACCCTGAAGGTGGCACCAGCGAGCGTCTGGACACGTCCTACAGCCTAACTCGCCCTGAAGGTGGCGCCAGCGAGCGTCTGGACACGTCCTACAGCCCAACACTCACCCTGAAGGTGGCGCCAGCGAGCGTCTGGACACGTCCTACAGCCCAACACTCACCCTGAAGGTGGCACCAGCGAGCGTCTGGACACGTCCTACAGCCTAACTCACCCTGAAGGTGGCACCAGCGAGCGTCTGGACACGTCCTACAGCCTAACTCACCCTGAAGGTGGCACCAGCGAGCGTCTGGACACGTCCTACAGCCTAACTCACCCTGAAGGTGGCACCAGCGAGCGTCTGGACACGTCCTACAGCCTAACACTCACCCTGAAGGTGGCACCAGCGAGCGTCTGGACACGTCCTACAGCCTAACTCACCCTGAAGGTGGCACCAGCGAGCGTCTGGACACGTCCTACAGCCTAACTCACCCTGAAGGTGGCACCAGCGAGCGTCTGGACACGTCCTACAGCCCAACACTCACCCTGAAGGTGGCACCAGCGAGCGTCTGGACACGTCCTACAGCCTAACTCACCCTGAAGGTGGCGCCAGCGAGCGTCTGGACACGTCCTACAGCCCAACACTCACCCTGAAGGTGGCACCAGCGAGCGTCTGGACACGTCCTACAGCCCAACACTCACCCTGAAGGTGGCACCAGCGAGCGTCTGGACACGTCCTACAGCCTAACACTCACCCTGAAGGTGGCACCAGCGAGCGTCTGGACACGTCCTACAGCCCAACACTCACCCTGAAGGTGGCACCAGCGAGCGTCTGGACACGTCCTACAGCCCAACACTCACCCTGAAGGTGGCACCAGCGAGCGTCTGGACACGTCCTACAGCCCAACACTCACCCTGAAGGTGGCACCAGCGAGCGTCTGGACACGTCCTACAGCCCAACACTCACCCTGAAGGTGGCACCAGCGAGCGTCTGGACACGTCCTACAGCCCAACACTCACCCTGAAGGTGGCACCAGCGAGCGTCTGGACACGTCCTACAGCCCAACACTCACCCTGAAGGTGGCACCAGCGAGCGTCTGGACACGTCCTACAGCCCAACACTCACCCTGAAGGTGGCGCCAGCGAGCGTCTGGACACGTCCTACAGCCTAACACTCACCCTGAAGGTGGCGCCAGCGAGCGTCTGGACACGTCCTACAGCCTAACACTCACCCTGAAGGTGGCACCAGCGAGCGCCTGGACACGTCCTACAGCCTAACACTCACCCTGAAGGTGGCACCAGCGAGCGTCTGGACACGTCCTACAGCCCAACACTCACCCTGAAGGTGGCGCCAGTGAGCGTCTGGACACGTCCTACAGCCCAACACTCACCCTGAAGGTGGCACCAGCGAGCGTCTGGACACGTCCTACAGCCCAACACTCACCCTGAAGGTGGCACCAGCGAGCGTCTGGACACGTCCTACAGCCTAACACTCACCCTGAAGGTGGCACCAGCGAGTGTCTGGACACATCCTACAGCCCAACACTCACCCTGAAGGTGGCACCAGCGAGCGTCTGGACACGTCCTACAGCCCAACACTCACCCTGAAGGTGGCACCAGCGAGCGTCTGGACACGTCCTACAGCCCAACACTCACCCTGAAGGTGGCACCAGCGAGCGTCTGGACACGTCCTACAGCCCAACACTCACCCTGAAGGTGGCACCAGCGAGCGTCTGGACACGTCCTACAGCCTAACACTCACCCTGAAGGTGGCACCAGCGAGCGTCTGGACACGTCCTACAGCCCAACACTCACCCTGAAGGTGGCACCAGCGAGCATCTGGACACGTCCTACAGCCCAACACTCACCCTGAAGGTGGCACCAGCGAGCGTCTGGACACGTCCTACAGCCTAACACTCACCCTGAAGGTGGCACCAGCGAGCGTCTGGACACGTCCTACAGCCTAACACTCACCCTGAAGGTGGCACCAGCGAGCGTCTGCACACGCAGGTCTGACTGGCCGAGGCCCAGAGACGCAGAGGTCACGTAGAGGTCGCTGTACTGAGGCCCCCCGAAACAACAGGAAGTGGTTTTTGAGACAGGAAGTGCCACAGTTTGGAGCCGCACACCTGAAACACACGAGAGTCGAGAGTAATCAGATAACCAGAGTAATCAGATAACCAGAGTAATCAGATAACCAGAGTAATCAGATAACCAGAGTAATCAGATAACCAGAGTAATCAGATAACCAGAGTAATCAGATAACCAGAGTAATCAGATAAACAGAGTAATCAGATAACCAGAGTAATCAGATAACCAGAGTAATCAGATAACCAGAGTAATCAGATAACCAGAGTAATCAAATAACCAGAGTAATCAGATAACCAGAGTAATCAAATAACCAGAGTAATCAGATAACCAGAGTAATCAGATAACCAGAGTAATCAGATAACCAGAGTAATCAGATAACCAGAGTAATCAGATAACCAGAGTAATCAGATAAACAGAGTAATCAGATAACCAGAGTAATCAGATAACCAGAGTAATCAGATAACCAGAGTAATCAGATAAACAGAGTAATCAGATAACCAGAGTAATCAGATAACCAGAGTAATCAGATAACCAGAGTAATCAAATAACCAGAGTAATCAGATAAACAGAGTAATCAGATAACCAGAGTAATCAGATAACCAGAGTAATCAGATAACCAGAGTAATCAGATAACCAGAGTAATCAGATAACCAGAGTAATCAGATCCATCCATCCATCCATCCATCTTCTCCCGCTTAATCCGGTTGGTCGCGGGGCAGTTTGCTGCCCAATACTCATAGCACCTGACCCCCTATGAACCCTCTGCAGGTGGTGAGCCCACAGGAGGGTGGACAACATGGTCCTTGATGTTAGTTCATAGGGGTGCAGAGTAATCAAATAACCAGAGTAATCAGATAAACAGAGTAATCAGATAACCAGAGTAATCAGATAACCAGAGTAATCAGATAACCAGAGTAATCAGATAACCAGAGTAATCAGATAACCAGAGTAATCAGATAACCAGAGTAATCAAATAACCAGAGTAATCAGATAACCAGAGTAATCAGATAACCAGAGTAATCAGATAAACAGAGTAATCAGATAACCAGAGTAATCAGATAACCAGAGTAATCAAATAACCAGAGTAATCAGATAACCAGAGTAATCAGATAACCAGAGTAATCAGATAAACAGAGTAATCAGATAACCAGAGTAATCAGATAACCAGAGTAATCAAATAACCAGAGTAATCAAATAACCAGAGTAATCAGATAACCAGAGTAATCAGATAACCAGAGTAATCAAATAACCAGAGTAATCAGATAACCAGAGTAATCAGATAACCAGAGTAATCAAATAACCAGAGTAATCAGATAACCAGAGTAATCAGATAACCAGAGTAATCAGATAAACAGAGTAATCAGATAACCAGAGTAATCAGATAACCAGAGTAATCAGATAAACAGAGTAATCAGATAACCAGACTAATCAAATAACCAGAGTAATCAGATAACCAGAGTAATCAGATAACCAGAGTAATCAGATAACCAGAGTAATCAGATAACCAGAGTAATCAAATAACCAGAGTAATCAGATAACCAGAGTAATCAGATAACCAGAGTAATCAGATAACCAGACTAATCAAATAACCAGAGTAATCAGATAACCAGAGTAATCAGATAACCAGAGTAATCAGATAACCAGAGTAATCAAATAACCAGAGTAATCAGATAACCAGAGTAATCAGGATAACCAGAGTAATCAAATAACCAGAGTAATCAGATAACCAGAGTAATCAGATAACCATACTAATCAAATAACCAGAGTAATCAGATAACCAGATTAATCAGATAACAAGAGTAATCAGATAAACAGAGTAATCAGATAACCAGACTAATCATATAACCAGACTAATCAGATAACCAGAGTAATCAGATAACCAGAGTAATCAGATAACCAGAGTAATCAGATAACCAGAGTAATCAAATAACCAGACTAATCAAATAACCAGAGTAATCAGATCACCAGAGTAATCAGATAACCAGACTAATCAAATAACCAGAGTAATCAGATAACCAGAGTAATCAGATAACCAGAGTAATCAGATAACCAGACTAATCAAATAACCAGAGTAATCAGATAACCAGAGTAATCAGATAAACAGAGTAATCAGATAACCAGAGTAATCAGATAACCAGAGTAATCAGATAACCAGAGTAATCAGATAACCAGAGTAATCAGATAACCAGAGTAATCAAATAACCAGAGTAATCAGATAACCAGAGTAATCAGATAACCAGAGTAATCAGATAACCAGAGTAATCAGATAACCAGAGTAATCAGATAACCAGAGTAATCAGATAACCAGAGTAATCAAATAACCAGAGTAATCAGATAACCAGAGTAATCAGATAACCAGAGTAATCAGATAACCAGAGTAATCAGATAACCAGAGTAATCAAATAACCAGAGTAATCAGATAACCAGAGTAATCAGATAACCAGAGTAATCAGATAACCAGAGTAATCAGATAACCAGAGTAATCAGATAACCAGAGTAATCAGATAACCAGAGTAATCAGATAACCAGAGTAATCAGATTACCAGAGTAATCAAATAACCAGAGTAATCAGATAACCAGAGTAATCAGATAACCAGAGTAATCAGATAACCAGAGTAATCAGATAAACAGAGTAATCAGATAACCAGAGTAATCAGATAACCAGAGTAATCAGATAAACAGAGTAATCAGATAACCAGAGTAATCAGATAACCAGAGTAATCAAATAACCAGAGTAATCAGATAACCAGAGTAATCAGATAACCAGAGTAATCAGATAAACAGAGTAATCAGATAACCAGACTAATCAAATAACCAGAGTAATCAGATAAACCGGAGTAATCAGGATAACCAGAGTAATCAGATAACCAGAGTAATCAAATAACCAGAGTAATCGGATAACCAGAGTAATCAGATAACCAGAGTAATCAGATAAACAGAGTAATCAGATAACCAGAGTAATCAGATAACCAGAGTAATCAGATAACCAGAGAAATCAGATAACCAGAGTAATCAGATAACCAGAGTAATCAAATAACCAGAGTAATCAGATAACCAGAGTAATCAAATAACCAGAGTAATCAGATAAACAGAGTAATCAGATAACCAGAGTAATCAGATAACCAGAGTAATCAGATAACCCAGAGTAATCAAATAACCAGAGTAATCAGATAACCAGAGTAATCAGATAACCAGAGTAATCAGATTACCAGAGTAATCAAATAACCAGAGTAATCAGATAACCAGAGTAATCAGATAACCAGAGTAATCAGATAACCAGAGTAATCAGATTACCAGAGTAATCAAATAACCAGAGTAATCAGATAACCAGAGTAATCAGATAACCAGAGTAATCAGATAACCAGAGTAATCAGATAACCAGAGTAATCAGATAACCAGAGTAATCAGATAACCAGAGTAATCAAATAACCAGAGTAATCAAATAACCAGAGTAATCAGATTACCAGAGTAATAAAATAAACAGAGTAATCAGATAAACAGAGTAATCAGATAACCAGAGTAATCAGATAACCAGAGTAATCAGATAACCAGAGTAATCAAATAACCAGAGTAATCAGATAACCAGAGTAATCAGATAACCAGAGTAATCAGATAACCAGAGTAATCAGATAACCAGAGTAATCAGATAACCAGAGTAATCAGATAACCAGAGTAATCAGATAACCAGAGTAATCAAATAACCAGAGTAATCAGATAACCAGAGTAATCAGATAACCAGAGTAATCAGATAACCAGAGTAATCAGATAACCAGAGTAATCAGATAACCAGAGTAATCAGATAACCAGAGTAATCAGATAATGCACAAAAGAATGAGCCAAAAATATTTAAATATTTTCAACTTTGTGTTCCTCGTCTCGAAACCGTACGACAATTCAAAGGACGATGTGAAAATATGTGATTTATTTGCCCTAAAAATATTGGGAGGCCTGATGTGCTGTTGCAGGTTCAGTCCTGAAACCCTGAGACTGGAGCTTCAAATGGGCTCAGAACTTTGTTCACTGTTCTAAATGCAGCTTAAATGTGAAAAGCAGAAGACAGAAGTGGTCCCAAAGTGAGCGTGAGGCTGAGCTGCTGTGGGTCAGAGGTTCAGACACAGCAGCGTCTGTCCTGAGGCGATGGGTTCAAACGCAGCGTCCGACTGTCATTATTTATGATCTATTGAAGCTTTGGAAAAAAGTACCAAAGCACAAAAGCTCAGCCTGCGTCTGTGGGAATCACAGCAGAAATGATGTGACTGTGAAAACCTTTGTGCCCCAGAGACCTCAGCACTGCCAAAGACCCACAGGAGCTAAATGTGGAAGTAAATGTTCAGCTGGAGCAGATCTAACACTGAAATCCTCCCAAACAAAGTGTCAGTGTGTGTTGGAGTGTGGCTCAGGGGGTAAAGCACAAACACGTCAACATGAACCTGAGGTTTTAGGTTCAAGTTTTCCCTCTGACGCTGAGCTGTGGTGCAGAGGTTCAGACACAGACGAGCTCCTGTTGGACTGGAGTTTGTGGGATTGAGTCCTGCCTCCGACAGTGAGCTCATCTCTGCACTTTGACTCTTAAAACACAAATTAACTTCTTGCTGAGATCAGGTAAATTATGTTCAGACATCACAGACTCGTCCCAGCTTCAGATTCTGTTACAGCGCAGGAGCGAACCGACAACCTCCCACTAACAAACTGAGCTCCACACCAGAGCTGCTCCCACTGAGCCACGAGCGACGGGGCAAAGGGGCTTCAGATGTGAAATAAAAACATTAGAGGACTGGACTGTGCAGATCTGACTGTAAAACTCTGTAAAGACGAGCAGGAACGAGAGAGAAGCTGTGGTCCAGAGGATAAAGCACCGACACCGAAGATCTTCTGGACCTGAGACTCTGGGTTCTCAGCTCAGGCTTTACTTTGTTGTGAATTTAAACAACTTAACTTATAATGAGAAAGTTACATTTGGACTCCAGGTAAATCACGGCTTGAGGAATCGAACCTGGAACCTCCAGCACAGACCTGAGAGTTCACCAACCAAGAGCTCGACCTCCTGAGCCACAGCGAACTGAAGAAGGAGCTTCAGATGTGAGAATAAAACATGAAACTGTCCAATAATCCAGTAATGAGACTCTAAAATAACCCAGACACACCTGGTTCCTGTGTGTCCGTGTGGTGCAGAGGTTCAGACACAGACGTGAAGAGGAGTTTTGAGGTTCTGAGTTCGAATCTCACCTTTAACACTGCAGCAGAACTTTAGAAAAACACTTCATTGTGAGAGTGACACAGAGTCTGGAGTTACTCTGTGTGGAGTCCAGACGAAGAGACTCAAACCGGAAACCTTTGAATAAGAGGCTGGATTGTGCTTCCCGAGAGCTCAACCTCCTGAGCCACAAAGAGCTTAACCTGAGGCTTCACTGAACTGAGGAAAGAGCTTCAAACATGAGAATAAAACATTCATCTGAGCCGTTCCTTCAATAATCCAACTCCAAAATAACCGGAACAACAAAGTTCATTGTGTGTCTCTGTGGTCCAGAGGTTCAGATCAGAGGCTTTAAATATGAACATCGTGAGTTCAAACCTCTGACGCTGCTGCTTCTGAACATGTTTCACTCTCCTCAGACTCAAGCCTCTGGTCAGCCACAATTTTATGAAAAAACAAGAACTTTTTACCGACCGACCGAGTGAGACCTGGAGCCGACCGAGTGACCGAGTGACCGAGTGAGACCTGGAGCCGACCGAGTGAGACCTGGAGCCGACCGAGTGTGACCTGGAGCCGACCGAGTGACCGAGTGAGACCTGGAGCCGACCGAGTGACCGAGTGAGACCTGGAGCCGACCGAGTGACCGAGTGAGACCTGGAGCCGACCGAGTGACCGAGTGTGACCTGGAGCCGACCGAGTGACCGAGTGAGACCTGGAGCCGACCGAGTGACCGAGTGTGACCTGGAGCCGACCGAGTGACCGAGTGTGACCTGGAGCCGACCGAGTGACCGAGTGTGACCTGGAGCCGACCGAGTGACCGAGTGTGACCTGGAGCCGTCCAGAACCAGGATCGATCTGGGGACCTGCAGGTCCAGGTGTGTCATTGTGGCAGGTGCTCTGCTCATTCCCCCATCTGTGACTTCCTGCCAAACTTTCCCTCTTCTGCACTTAAAGACTTTAGTTTGGACTGTGGCCCAGTCCTGGTTTAGTCCACCAGAGTCGGTGGGAACAAGAATCGATCCTGGAACCTCCGGACCAGAGCTCAGACTTCACAGGCTCAGAGTTTTACCTCCTGAGCCACAGGGAACTGAAGAAGAACCTTCAAATGCATCAGAAATACTTCACATTAGACTTGAGCTGTAGAAACTCTTTAAAGTCCAGAACCACGACTCAGACCTGAGAGTCCCTGTGGTCCAGAAGTTCAGACGCCGACATTAGGACCAGGACCTGCCTGTTCTGAGGTTCTGAGATCAAGTCTCACCTTTAACGCTGCAGCTGAACTTTAGAAAAACACTTTGTCGTAAGAGTTATGCTGAGACTGTTGGTCTGTGTAGAGTCCAGGCTGTGGGGTTTGAACCAGAAACCCTTGAGTAAGAGGATGGACTGTGTTTTCCGAGCGCTCGACCTCCTGAGCCACAAAGAACTTAACCTGCAGCTTCAAATGTGAGAATAAAACATGAAACTGTCCCGTAAGTCAATAATGAGAGTGTAAAAGAAGCAGACACAGCAGGTTCTGTGTGTCCGTGTGGTGCAGAGGTTCAGACACAAACACTAAGAGCAGATCTGAGCTTCTGGGTTCAAGTCTCACCTTTAACGTCGTAGCTGAACTTTAGAAAAACACTGTTATGGAGTCACTGGAGTTGGTGTGTCAGACTTGAACCGGAAACCTCTGAACAAGAGATTAGACAGTCATTTGGGAGCTCAACCTCCTGAGCCACAAAGAACTTAAACCAAACTCTCCAAATGTGAGAATAAGACATTAAACTGTCCAATAATCCAGTAATGAGACTCTAAAATAACCCAGACACTCCTGGTCCCTGTGTGTCCGTGTGGTGCAGAGGTTCAGACACATATGCAAAGAGCAGGTTGGAGGTTCTGAGTTCGAGTCTCACCTTTAACACTGCAGAAGATCTTTAGAAAACACTTTGTGGTAAGAGTTATGTTGAGACTCTAGATGATATGTGGGACTCGAACCAGAAACCTTTGAGTCACAGGTTGGACCACTGTCCTTTTCAAGCGCTCAACCTCTTGAGCCACAAAGAACTTAAACCAGACTCTCCAAATGTGAGAATAAAACCTTTAACTGTCCCATAATCCATTGCGATGAGTCCAAAATAAGCAGATCTGAGGGCAGAGGATGAGCTGCACTGTGGCCCGGAGGTGGAGACACTGACAGGGGACATTCTCCACACTCTTCTGAGTTCAAGTCTCACCTTTAACGCAGCCACTGGACTTTAGGAAACACAGTCTTATAAGACTTAGTCTGGGTAGAGCACAGACTGTGGGACTAGAACTGGAAACCTTCGAATAAGAGTTTAGACTGTGTTTCCCGAGCGCTCGACCTCCTGAGCCACAGTGAAGTGATGAAGGCGGCAGGTGGAGGCTCCAAGAAATGAAAATAAAATATTTAAAGCTGAAACTCTTCTGAGGCCTGATGTGCTGTTGGTTCAGTCCTAAAACCCTGAGACTGGAGCTTCAGATCCGCTGGGCACCGTCTCCCTGGCACAGTGAAGTATCGAACCACAAACTTTTGGGTCTCTAGGCGCTTTACCTCCTACACCACTGCCTCCCCACCAGGAGCCACAGAGACCCCTTGTTTGTCTGTGTTATCTCCAGAGTCCTGACATGATGGACCCTCGTGCTGAGCTGTGGTGCAGAGGTTCAGACACAGACGAGCTCCTGTTGGACTGGAGTTTGTGGGATTGAGTCCTGCCTCCGACAATGAGCTCATCTCTGCACTTTGACTCTTAAAACACAAATTAACTTCTTGCTGAGATCAGGTAAATTATGTTCAGACATCACAGACTCGTCCCAGCTTCAGATTCTGTTACAGCGCAGGAGCGAACCGACAACCTCCCACTAACAAACTGAGCTCCACACCAGAGCTGCTCCCACTGAGCCACGAGCGACGGGGCAAAGGGGCTTCAGATGTGAAATAAAAACATTAGAGGACTGGACTGTGCAGATCTGACTGTAAAACTCTGTAAAGACGAGCAGGAGCGAGAGAGAAGCTGTGGTCCAGAGGATAAAGCACCGACACCGAAGATCTTCTGGACCTGAGACTCTGGGTTCTCAGCTCAGGCTTTACTTTGTTGTGAATTTAAACAACTTAACTTATAATGAGAAAGTTACATTTGGACTCCAGGTAAATCACGGCTTGAGGAATCGAACCTGGAACCTCCAGCACAGACCTGAGAGTTCACCAACCAAGAGCTCGACCTCCTGAGCCACAGCGAACTGAAGAAGGAGCTTCAGATGTGAGAATAAAACATGAAACTGTCCAATAATCCAGTAATGAGACTCTAAAATAACCCAGACACACCTGGTTCCTGTGTGTCCGTGTGGTGCAGAGGTTCAGACACAGACGTGAAGAGGAGTTTTGAGGTTCTGAGTTCGAATCTCACCTTTAACACTGCAGCAGAACTTTAGAAAAACACTTCATTGTGAGAGTGACACAGAGTCTGGAGTTACTCTGTGTAGAGTCCAGACGAAGAGACTCAAACCGGAAACCTTTGAATAAGAGGCTGGACTGTGCTTTCCGAGAGCTCAACCTCCTGAGCCACAAAGAGCTTAACCTGAGGCTTCACTGAACTGAGGAAAGAGCTTCAAACATGAGAATAAAACATTCATCTGAACCGTTCCTTCAATAATCCAACTCCAAAATAACCGGAACAACAAAGTTCATTGTGTGTCTCTGTGGTCCAGAGGTTCAGATCAGAGGCTTTAAATATGAACATCGTGAGTTCAAACCTCTGACGCTGCTGCTTCTGAACATGTTTCACTCTCCTCAGACTCAAGCCTCTGGTCAGCCACAATTTTATGAAAAAACAAGAACTTTGAGGTGACCGAGCGTGACCTGGAGCCGACCGAGTGTGACCGAGTGTGACCTGGAGCCGACCGAGTGTGACCGAGTGTGACCTGGAGCCGACCGAGTGTGACCTGGAGCCGACCGAGTGAGACCTGGAGCCGACCGAGTGAGACCTGGAGCCGACCGAGTGACCGAGTGAGACCTGGAGCCGACCGAGTGACCGAGTGAGACCTGGAGCCGACCGAGTGACCGAGTGTGACCTGGAGCCGACCGAGTGAGACCTGGAGCCGACCGAGTGACCGAGTGTGACCTGGAGCCGACCGAGTGACCGAGTGAGACCTGGAGCCGACCGAGTGACCGAGTGTGACCTGGAGCCGACCGAGTGTGACCTGGAGCCGACCGAGTGACCGAGTTAGACCTGGAGCCGACCGAGTGACCGAGTGTGACCTGGAGCCGACCGAGTGACCGAGTGTGACCTGGAGCCGACCGAGTGTGACCTGGAGCCGACCGAGTGTGACCTGGAGCCGACCGAGTGTGACCTGGAGCCGTCCAGAACCAGGATCGATCTGGGGACCTGCAGGTCCAGGTGTGTCATTGTGGCAGGTGCTCTGCTCATTCCCCCATCTGTGACTTCATGCCAAACTTTCCCTCTTCTGCACTTAAAGACTTTAGTTTGGACTGTGGCCCAGTCCTGGTTTAGTCCACCAGAGTCGGTGGGAACAAGAATCGATCCTGGAACCTCCGGACCAGAGCTCAGACTTCACAGGCTCAGAGTTTTACCTCCTGAGCCACAGGGAACTGAAGAAGAACCTTCAAATGCATCAGAAATACTTCACATTAGACTTGAGCTGTAGAAACTCTTTAAAGTCCAGAACCACGACTCAGACCTGAGAGTCCCTGTGGTCCAGAAGTTCAGACGCCGACATTAGGACCAGGACCTGCCTGTTCTGAGGTTCTGAGATCAAGTCTCACCTTTAACGCTGCAGCTGAACTTTAGAAAAACACTTTGTCGTAAGAGTTATGCTGAGACTGTTGGTCTGTGTAGAGTCCAGGCTGTGGGGTTTGAACCAGAAACCCTTGAGTAAGAGGTTGGACTGTGTTTTCCGAGCGCTCGACCTCCTGAGCCACAAAGAACTTAACCTGCAGCTTCAAATGTGAGAATAAAACATGAAACTGTCCCGTAAGTCAATAATGAGAGTGTAAAAGAAGCAGACACAGCAGGTTCTGTGTGTCCGTGTGGTGCAGAGGTTCAGACACAAACACTAAGAGCAGATCTGAGCTTCTGGGTTCAAGTCTCACCTTTAACGTCGTAGCTGAACTTTAGAAAAACACTGTTATGGAGTCACTGGAGTTGGTGTGTCAGACTTGAACCGGAAACCTCTAAACAAGAGATTAGACAGTCATTTGGGAGCTCAACCTCCTGAGCCACAAAGAACTTAAACCAGACTCTTCAAATGTGAGAATAAAACCTTTAACTGTCCCATAATCCATTGCGATGAGTCCAAAATAAGCAGATCTGAGGGCAGAGGATGAGCTGCACTGTGGCCCGGAGGTGGAGCCACTGACAGGGGACATTCTCCACACTCTTCTGAGTTCAAGTCTCACCTTTAACGCAGCCACTGGACTTTAGGAAACACAGTCTTATAAGACTTAGTCTGGGTAGAGCACAGACTGTGGGACTAGAACTGGAAACCTTCGAATAAGAGTTTAGACTGTGTTTCCCGAGCGCTCGACCTCCTGAGCCACAGTGAAGTGATGAAGGCGGCAGGTGGAGGCTCCAAGAAATGAAAATAAAATATTTAAAGCTGAAACTCTTCTGAGGCCTGATGTGCTGTTGGTTCAGTCCTAAAACCCTGAGACTGGAGCTTCAGATCCGCTGGGCACCGTCTCCCTGGCACAGTGAAGTATCGAACCACAAACTTTTGGGTCTCTAGGCGCTTTACCTCCTACACCACTGCCTCCCCACCAGGAGCCACAGAGACCCCTTGTTTGTCTGTGTTATCTCCAGAGTCCTGACATGATGGACCCTCGTGCTGAGCTGTGGTGCAGAGGTTCAGACGCAGACGAGCTCCTGTTGGACTGGAGTTTGTGGGATTGAGTCCTGCCTCCGACAGTGAGCTCATCTCTGCACTTTGACTCTTAAAACACAAATTAACTTCTTGCTGAGATCAGGTAAATTATGTTCAGACATCACAGACTCGTCCCAGCTTCAGATTCTGTTACAGCGCAGGAGCGAACCGACAACCTCCCACTAACAAACTGAGCTCCACACCAGAGCTGCTCCCACTGAGCCACGAGCGACGGGGCAAAGGGGCTTCAGATGTGAAATAAAAACATTAGAGGACTGGACTGTGCAGATCTGACTGTAAAACTCTGTAAAGACGAGCAGGAACGAGAGAGAAGCTGTGGTCCAGAGGATAAAGCACCGACACCGAAGATCTTCTGGACCTGAGACTCTGGGTTCTCAGCTCAGGCTTTACTTTGTTGTGAATTTAAACAACTTAACTTATAATGAGAAAGTTACATTTGGACTCCAGGTAAATCACAGTTTGAGGAATCGAACCTGGAACCTCCAGCACAGACCTGAGAGTTCACCAACCAAGAGCTCGACCTCCTGAGCCACAGCGAACTGAAGAAGGAGCTTCAGATGTGAGAATAAAACATGAAACTGTCCAATAATCCAGTAATGAGACTCTAAAATAACCCAGACACACCTGGTCCCTGTGTGTCCGTGTGGTGCAGAGGTTCAGACACAGACGTGAAGAGGAGTTTTGAGGTTCTGAGTTCCAATCTCACCTTTAACACTGCAGGAGAACTTTAGAAAAACACTTCATTGTGAGAGTGACACAGAGTCTGGAGTTACTCTGTGTGGAGTCCAGACGAAGAGACTCAAACCGGAAACCTTTGAATAAGAGGCTGGACTGTGCTTCCCGAGAGCTCAACCTCCTGAGCCACAAAGAGCTTAACCTGAGGCTTCACTGAACTGAGGAAAGAGCTTCAAACATGAGAATAAAACATTCATCTGAACCGTTCCTTCAATAATCCAACTCCAAAATAACCGGAACAACAAAGTTCATTGTGTGTCTCTGTGGTCCAGAGGTTCAGATCAGAGGCTTTAAATATGAACATCGTGAGTTCAAACCTCTGACGCTGCTGCTTCTGAACATGTTTCACTCTCCTCAGACTCAAGCCTCTGGTCAGCCACAATTTTATGAAAAAACAAGAACTTTTTACCGACCGACCGACCGACCGAGTGACCGACCGACCGACCGACCGACCGAGTGTGACCTGGAGCCGACCGAGTGACCGAGTGACCGAGTGACACCTGGAGCCGACCGAGTGAGACCTGGAGCCGACCGAGTGAGACCTGGAGCCGACCGAGTGACCGAGTGACCGAGTGTGACCTGGAGCCGACCGAGTGTGACCTGGAGCCGACCGAGTGAGACCTGGAGCCGACCGAGTGACCGAGTGTGACCTGGAGCCGACCGAGTGAGACCTGGAGCCGACCGAGTGTGACCTGGAGCCGACCGAGTGACCGAGTGTGACCTGGAGCCGACCGAGTGACCGAGTGTGACCTGGAGCCGACCGAGTGACCGAGTGTGACCTGGAGCCGACCGAGTGTGACCTGGAGCCGACCGAGTGACCGAGTGAGACCTGGAGCCGACCGAGTGTGACCTGGAGCCGTCCAGAACCAGGATCGATCTGGGGACCTGCAGGTCCAGGTGTGTCATTGTGGCAGGTGCTCTGCTCATTCCCCCATCTGTGACTTCCTGCCAAACTTTCCCTCTTCTGCACTTAAAGACTTTAGTTTGGACTGTGGCCCAGTCCTGGTTTAGTCCACCAGAGTCGGTGGGAACAAGAATCGATCCTGGAACCTCCGGACCAGAGCTCAGACTTCACAGGCTCAGAGTTTTACCTCCTGAGCCACAGGGAACTGAAGAAGAACCTTCAAATGCATCAGAAATACTTCACATTAGACTTGAGCTGTAGAAACTCTTTAAAGTCCAGAACCACGACTCAGACCTGAGAGTCCCTGTGGTCCAGAAGTTCAGACGCCGACATTAGGACCAGGACCTGCCTGTTCTGAGGTTCTGAGATCAAGTCTCACCTTTAACGCTGCAGCTGAACTTTAGAAAAACACTTTGTCGTAAGAGTTATGCTGAGACTGTTGGTCTGTGTAGAGTCCAGGCTGTGGGGTTTGAACCAGAAACCCTTGAGTAAGAGGTTGGACTGTGTTTTCCGAGCGCTCGACCTCCTGAGCCACAAAGAACTTAACCTGCAGCTTCAAATGTGAGAATAAAACATGAAACTGTCCCGTAAGTCAATAATGAGAGTGTAAAAGAAGCAGACACAGCAGGTTCTGTGTGTCCGTGTGGTGCAGAGGTTCAGACACAAACACTAAGAGCAGATCTGAGCTTCTGGGTTCAAGTCTCACCTTTAACGTCGTAGCTGAACTTTAGAAAAACACTGTTATGGAGTCACTGGAGTTGGTGTGTCAGACTTGAACCGGAAACCTTTGAACAAGAGATTAGACAGTCATTTGGGAGCTCAACCTCCTGAGCCACAAAGAACTTAAACCAAACTCTCCAAATGTGAGAATAAGACATTAAACTGTCCAATAATCCAGTAATGAGACTCTAAAATAACCCAGACACTCCTGGTCCCTGTGTGTCCGTGTGGTGCAGAGGTTCAGACACATATGCAAAGAGCAGGTTGGAGGTTCTGAGTTCGAGTCTCACCTTTAACACTGCAGAAGATCTTTAGAAAACACTTTGTGGTAAGAGTTATGTTGAGACTCTAGATGATATGTGGGACTCGAACCAGAAACCTTTGAGTCACAGGTTGGACCACTGTCCCTTTCAAGCGCTCAACCTCTTGAGCCACAAAGAACTTAAACCAGACTCTCCAAATGTGAGAATAAAACCTTTAACTGTCCCATAATCCATTGCGATGAGTCCAAAATAAGCAGATCTGAGGGCAGAGGATGAGCTGCACTGTGGCCCGGAGGTGGAGACACTGACAGGGGACATTCTCCACACTCTTCTGAGTTCAAGTCTCACCTTTAACGCAGCCACTGGACTTTAGGAAACACAGTCTTATAAGACTTAGTCTGGGTAGAGCACAGACTGTGGGACTAGAACTGGAAACCTTCGAATAAGAGTTTAGACTGTGTTTCCCGAGCGCTCGACCTCCTGAGCCACAGTGAAGTGATGAAGGCGGCAGGTGGAGGCTCCAAGAAATGAAAATAAAATATTTAAAGCTGAAACTCTTCTGAGGCCTGATGTGCTGTTGGTTCAGTCCTAAAACCCTGAGACTGGAGCTTCAGATCCGCTGGGCACCGTCTCCCTGGCACAGTGAAGTATCGAACCACAAACTTTTGGGTCTCTAGGCGCTTTACCTCCTACACCACTGCCTCCCCACCAGGAGCCACAGAGACCCCTTGTTTGTCTGTGTTATCTCCAGAGTCCTGACATGATGGACCCTCGTGCTGAGCTGTGGTGCAGAGGTTCAGACGCAGACGAGCTCCTGTTGGACTGGAGTTTGTGGGATTGAGTCCTGCCTCCGACAGTGAGCTCATCTCTGCACTTTGACTCTTAAAACACAAATTAACTTCTTGCTGAGATCAGGTAAATTATGTTCAGACATCACAGACTCGTCCCAGCTTCAGATTCTGTTACAGCGCAGGAGCGAACCGACAACCTCCCACTAACAAACTGAGCTCCACACCAGAGCTGCTCCCACTGAGCCACGAGCGACGGGGCAAAGGGGCTTCAGATGTGAAATAAAAACATTAGAGGACTGGACTGTGCAGATCTGACTGTAAAACTCTGTAAAGACGAGCAGGAGCGAGAGAGAAGCTGTGGTCCAGAGGATAAAGCACCGACACCGAAGATCTTCTGGACCTGAGACTCTGGGTTCTCAGCTCAGGCTTTACTTTGTTGTGAATTTAAACAACTTATAATGATAAAGTTATATTTGGACTCCAGGTAAATCACAGTTTGAGGAATCGAACCTGGAACCTCCAGCACAGACCTGAGAGTTCACCAACCAAGAGCTCGACCTCCTGAGCCACAGCGAACTGAAGAAGGAGCTTCAGATGTGAGAATAAAACATGAAACTGTCCAATAATCCAGTAATGAGACTCTAAAATAACCCAGACACACCTGGTCCCTGTGTGTCCGTGTGGTGCAGAGGTTCAGACACAGACGTGAAGAGGAGTTTTGAGGTTCTGAGTTCCAATCTCACCTTTAACACTGCAGGAGAACTTTAGAAAAACACTTCATTGTGAGAGTGACACAGAGTCTGGAGTTACTCTGTGTAGAGTCCAGACGAAGAGACTCAAACCGGAAACCTTTGAATAAGAGGCTGGACTGTGCTTTCCGAGAGCTCAACCTCCTGAGCCACAAAGAGCTTAACCTGAGGCTTCACTGAACTGAGGAAAGAGCTTCAAACATGAGAATAAAACATTCATCTGAGCCGTTCCTTCAATAATCCAACTCCAAAATAACCGGAACAACAAAGTTCATTGTGTGTCTCTGTGGTCCAGAGGTTCAGATCAGAGGCTTTAAATATGAACATCGTGAGTTCAAACCTCTGACGCTGCTGCTTCTGAACATGTTTCACTCTCCTCAGACTCAAGCCTCTGGTCAGCGAGAATTTTATGAAAAAACAAGAACTTTGAGGTGACCGAGTGACCCCTGGAGCCGACCGAGTGACCCCTGGAGCCGACCGAGTGAGACCTGGAGCCGACCGAGTGAGACCTGGAGCCGACCGAGTGAGACCTGGAGCCGACCGAGTGAGACCTGGAGCCGACCGAGTGAGACCTGGAGCCGACCGAGTGAGACCTGGAGCCGACCGAGTGTGACCTGGAGCCGACCGAGTGACCCCTGGAGCCGACCGAGTGAGACCTGGAGCCGACCGAGTGAGACCTGGAGCCGACCGAGTGAGACCTGGAGCCGACCGAGTGAGACCTGGAGCCGACCGAGTGACCGAGTGTGACCTGGAGCCGACCGAGTGAGACCTGGAGCCGACCGAGTGACCGAGTGTGACCTGGAGCCGACCGAGTGACCGAGTGAGACCTGGAGCCGACCGAGTGACCGAGTGTGACCTGGAGCCGACCGAGTGACCGAGTGAGACCTGGAGCCGACCGAGTGACCGAGTGAGACCTGGAGCCGACCGAGTGACCGAGTGAGACCTGGAGCCGACCGAGTGTGACCTGGAGCCGACCGAGTGTGACCTGGAGCCGACCGAGTGTGACCTGGAGCCGTCCAGAACCAGGATCGATCTGGGGACCTGCAGGTCCAGGTGTGTCATTGTGGCAGGTGCTCTGCTCATTCCCCCATCTGTGACTTCATGCCAAACTTTCCCTCTTCTGCACTTAAAGACTTTAGTTTGGACTGTGGCCCAGTCCTGGTTTAGTCCACCAGAGTCGGTGGGAACAAGAATCGATCCTGGAACCTCCGGACCAGAGCTCAGACTTCACAGGCTCAGAGTTTTACCTCCTGAGCCACAGGGAACTGAAGAAGAACCTTCAAATGCATCAGAAATACTTCACATTAGACTTGAGCTGTAGAAACTCTTTAAAGTCCAGAACCACGACTCAGACCTGAGAGTCCCTGTGGTCCAGAAGTTCAGACGCCGACATTAGGACCAGGACCTGCCTGTTCTGAGGTTCTGAGATCAAGTCTCACCTTTAACGCTGCAGCTGAACTTTAGAAAAACACTTTGTCGTAAGAGTTATGCTGAGACTGTTGGTCTGTGTAGAGTCCAGGCTGTGGGGTTTGAACCAGAAACCCTTGAGTAAGAGGATGGACTGTGTTTTCCGAGCGCTCGACCTCCTGAGCCACAAAGAACTTAACCTGCAGCTTCAAATGTGAGAATAAAACATGAAACTGTCCCGTAAGTCAATAATGAGAGTGTAAAAGAAGCAGACACAGCAGGTTCTGTGTGTCCGTGTGGTGCAGAGGTTCAGACACAAACACTAAGAGCAGATCTGAGCTTCTGGGTTCAAGTCTCACCTTTAACGTCGTAGCTGAACTTTAGAAAAACACTGTTATGGAGTCACTGGAGTTGGTGTGTCAGACTTGAACCGGAAACCTCTAAACAAGAGATTAGACAGTCATTTGGGAGCTCAACCTCCTGAGCCACAAAGAACTTAAACCAGACTCTCCAAATGTGAGAATAAGACATTAAACTGTCCAATAATCCAGTAATGAGACTCTAAAATAACCCAGACACTCCTGGTCCCTGTGTGTCCGTGTGGTGCAGAGGTTCAGACACATATGCAAAGAGCAGGTTGGAGGTTCTGAGTTCGAGTCTCACCTTTAACACTGCAGAAGATCTTTAGAAAACACTTTGTGGTAAGAGTTATGTTAAGACTCTAGATGATATGTGGGACTCGAACCAGAAACCTTTGAGTCACAGGTTGGACCACTGTCCCTTTCAAGTGCTCAACCTCTTGAGCCACAAAGAACTTAAACCAGACTCTTCAAATGTGAGAATAAAACCTTTAACTGTCCCATAATCCATTGCGATGAGTCCAAAATAAGCAGATCTGAGGGCAGAGGATGAGCTGCACTGTGGCCCGGAGGTGGAGCCACTGACAGGGGACATTCTCCACACTCTTCTGAGTTCAAGTCTCACCTTTAACGCAGCCACTGGACTTTAGGAAACACAGTCTTATAAGACTTAGTCTGGGTAGAGCACAGACTGTGGGACTAGAACTGGAAACCTTCGAATAAGAGTTTAGACTGTGTTTCCCGAGCGCTCGACCTCCTGAGCCACAGTGAAGTGATGAAGGCGGCAGGTGGAGGCTCCAAGAAATGAAAATAAAATATTTAAAGCTGAAACTCTTCTGAGGCCTGATGTGCTGTTGGTTCAGTCCTAAAACCCTGAGACTGGAGCTTCAGATCCGCTGGGCACCGTCTCCCTGGCACAGTGAAGTATCCAACCACAAACTTTTGGGTCTCTAGGCGCTTTACCTCCTACACCACTGCCTCCCCACCAGGAGCCACAGAGACCCCTTGTTTGTCTGTGTTATCTCCAGAGTCCTGACATGATGGACCCTCGTGCTGAGCTGTGGTGCAGAGGTTCAGACGCAGACGAGCTCCTGTTGGACTGGAGTTTGTGGGATTGAGTCCTGCCTCCGACAGTGAGCTCATCTCTGCACTTTGACTCTTAAAACACAAATTAACTTCTTGCTGAGATCAGGTAAATTATGTTCAGACATCACAGACTCGTCCCAGCTTCAGATTCTGTTACAGCGCAGGAGCGAACCGACAACCTCCCACTAACAAACTGAGCTCCACACCAGAGCTGCTCCCACTGAGCCACGAGCGACGGGGCAAAGGGGCTTCAGATGTGAAATAAAAACATTAGAGGACTGGACTGTGCAGATCTGACTGTAAAACTCTGTAAAGACGAGCAGGAGCGAGAGAGAAGCTGTGGTCCAGAGGATAAAGCACCGACACCGAAGATCTTCTGGACCTGAGACTCTGGGTTCTCAGCTCAGGCTTTACTTTGTTGTGAATTTAAACAACTTAACTTATAATGATAAAGTTACATTTGGACTCCAGGTAAATCACAGTTTGAGGAATCAAACCTGGAACCTCCAGCACAGACCTGAGAGTTCACCAACCAAGAGCTCGACCTCCTGAGCCACAGCGAACTGAAGAAGGAGCTTCAGATGTGAGAATAAAACATGAAACTGTCCAATAATCCAGTAATGAGACTCTAAAATAACCCAGACACACCTGGTCCCTGTGTGTCCGTGTGGTGCAGAGGTTCAGACACAGACGTGAAGAGGAGTTTTGAGGTTCTGAGTTCCAATCTCACCTTTAACACTGCAGGAGAACTTTAGAAAAACACTTCATTGTGAGAGTGACACAGAGTCTGGAGTTACTCTGTGTAGAGTCCAGACGAAGAGACTCAAACCGGAAACCTTTGAATAAGAGGCTGGACTGTGCTTCCCGAGAGCTCAACCTCCTGAGCCACAAAGAGCTTAACCTGAGGCTTCATTGAACTGAGGAAAGAGCTTCAAACATGAGAATAAAACATTCATCTGAGCCGTTCCTTCAATAATCCAACTCCAAAATAACCGGAACAACAAAGTTCATTGTGTGTCTCTGTGGTCCAGAGGTTCAGATCAGAGGCTTTAAATATGAACATCGTGAGTTCAAACCTCTGACGCTGCTGCTTCTGAACATGTTTCACTCTCCTCAGACTCAAGCCTCTGGTCAGCCACAATTTTATGAAAAAACAAGAACTTTTTACCGACCGACCGAGTGAGACCTGGAGCCGACCGAGTGACCGAGTGTGACCTGGAGCCGACCGAGTGACCGAGTGAGACCTGGAGCCGACCGAGTGACCGAGTTAGACCTGGAGCCGACCTTGTGACCGAGTTAGACCTGGAGCCGACCGAGTGACCGAGTTAGACCTGGAGCCGACCGAGTGACCGAGTGAGACCTGGAGCCGACCGAGTGAGACCTGGAGCCGACCGAGTGACCGAGTGAGACCTGGAGCCGACCGAGTGACCGAGTGTGACCTGGAGCCGACCGAGTGACCGAGTGTGACCTGGAGCCGACCGAGTGTGACCTGGAGCCGACCGAGTGTGACCTGGAGCCGACCGAGTGTGACCTGGAGCCGACCGAGTGTGACCTGGAGCCGACCGAGTGTGACCTGGAGCCGACCGAGTGTGACCTGGAGCCGACCGAGTGACCGAGTGTGACCTGGAGCCGACCGAGTGTGACCTGGAGCCGACCGAGTGTGACCTGGAGCCGACCGAGTGTGACCTGGAGCCGACCGAGTGACCGAGTGAGACCTGGAGCCGACCGAGTGTGACCTGGAGCCGACCGAGTGTGACCTGGAGCCGTCCAGAACCAGGATCGATCTGGGGACCTGCAGGTCCAGGTGTGTCATTGTGGCAGGTGCTCTGCTCATTCCCCCATCTGTGACTTCATGCCAAACTTTCCCTCTTCTGCGCTTAAAGACTTTAGTTTGGACTGTGGCCCAGTCCTGGTTTAGTCCACCAGAGTCGGTGGGAACAAGAATCGATCCTGGAACCTCCGGACCAGAGCTCAGACTTCACAGGCTCAGAGTTTTACCTCCTGAGCCACAGGGAACTGAAGAAGAACCTTCAAATGCATCAGAAATACTTCACATTAGACTTGAGCTGTAGAAACTCTTTAAAGTCCAGAACCACGACTCAGACCTGAGAGTCCCTGTGGTCCAGAAGTTCAGACGCCGACATTAGGACCAGGACCTGCCTGTTCTGAGGTTCTGAGATCAAGTCTCACCTTTAACGCTGCAGCTGAACTTTAGAAAAACACTTTGTCGTAAGAGTTATGCTGAGACTGTTGGTCTGTGTAGAGTCCAGGCTGTGGGGTTTGAACCAGAAACCCTTGAGTAAGAGGTTGGACTGTGTTTTCCGAGCGCTCGACCTCCTGAGCCACAAAGAACTTAACCTGCAGCTTCAGATGTGAGAATAAAACATTAAACTGTCCAATAATCCAGTAATGAGACTCTAAAATAACCCAGACACACCTGGTCCCTGTGTGTCCGTGTGGTGCAGAGGTTCAGACACAAACACTAAGAGCAGATCTGAGCTTCTGGGTTCAAGTCTCTCCTTTAATGCTGCAGCTGAAGTTCAGGAAAACACTTTGTTGTCAGAGTTGTGGAGATGCACATCACTGACACTTTCCTCTGGAGGAGTTCAGTGTTCGATCTGGTGCAGCTGAACTTTTATTTTGACATTTGGCTTTAACGTGCAGAATTGAACGTGCAGCTTCTGAACAGACTGTGAAATGTTCCAGAGTGTTCTGGGGCGAGCTGCAGCTCAGAGGTGAGAACACAGTGATGTGACGACCTGTTGGACCTGACTCACTGTGGCCACATTAAACTGGACTTACAGGTCCAGACTCTGGTCAGGGGTGTAGTCGTGTGTGGTTCAGGGGTAAAGACACAGATTCAGACTCCTGCTGGTCCTGAGGCTGTGGGGCCAAAGCCTCATGAGTGTTGTGTACTTCACTGTGGAGCCGGGACAAATCCTTCAGGAAAACAAGGGACTGCACAAACTAACCAGAGTTTATTTGGGAAAGGGTTCAGTCTAGAAACCGGGACCAAATTAGGGTCCAAAGGGTTCATTCTAGAATAACTGATCTCACCACTTTATTCTCATGATCACCTGAAGATGAGATTATTATTTTCCTCCATTAAAAACACAGTAGTAGTATTTGCAGTAGTAGTAGTAGTATCAGTAGTAGTAGTAGTAGTATCAGTAGTAGTAGTAGTAGTATCAGTAGTAGTAGTAGTAGTATCAGTAGTAGTAGTAGTAGCAGTAGTAGTAGTATCAGTAGTAGTAGTAGTAGTAGTAGTATCAGTATCAGTAGTAGTAGTAGTAGTAGTAGTAGTATCAGTAGTAGTAACAGACACTAAGAGTCCAGACTGTGGGAACCTTTGAATCATGTTGTTGTCGTACTTTTTTTTTGCACTTTTTTCAGAGAGAAATCAGATTACTCACAGTTCCATAATCGGATAACTCCCAAACTCCAGAAATCAGATTACTCACAGTTCCATAATCGGATAACTCCCAAACTCCAGAAATCAGATTACTCACAGTTCCATAATCGGATAACTCCCAAACTCCAGAAATCAGATTACTCACAGTTCCATAATCGGATAACTCCCAAACTCCAGAAATCAGATTACTCACAGTTCCATAATCGGATAACCCCCAAACTCCAGAAATCAGATTACTCACAGTTCCATAATCGGATAACTCCCAAACTCCAGAAATCAGATTACTCACAGTTCCATAATCGGATAACCCCCAAACTCCAGAAATCAGATTACTCACAGTTCCATAATCGGATAACTCCCAAACTCCAGAAATCAGATTACTCACAGTTCCATAATCGGATAACTCCCAAACTCCAGAAATCAGATTACTCACAGTTCCATAATCGGATAACTCCCAAACTCCAGAAATCAGATTACTCACAGTTCCATAATCGGATAACTCCCAAACTCCAGAAATCAGATTACTCACAGTTCCATAATCGGATAACCCCCAAACTCCAGAAATCAGATTACTCACAGTTCCATAATCGGATAACCCCCAAACCCCAGAAATCAGATTACTCACAGTTCCATAATCGGATAACTCCCAAACTCCAGAAATCAGATTACTCACAGTTCCATAATCGGATAACCCCCAAACTCCAGAAATCAGATTACTCACAGTTCCATAATCGGATAACTCCCAAACCCCAGAAATCAGATTACTCACAGTTCCATAATCGGATAACTCCCAAACTCCAGAAATCAGATTGTGGTCAGACTCCGGGTCCTGACGATGAGTCCTGTGGGTTTAATGAAAACGTCCGATCAGATTTGAAATAATTTATTGATTTCATTTGAACATTTGTACAGCGAATAACGAATGGTGATTTTGTACAGGAAAAAACAAAGAAAACAAAAATACAACTATTAAATCTATGATTGAATATTTCACAATAAAATGTCCACTTTTTGGCTCAGATTTAAGTTAAAATTTTATACAATTCCAAAAATTGAACAGCAGAGGGAAGCAGTGAGCACAGACTGAGGACGCAAGACCCAAGTCCTGATTTAGTCCTGATTTAGTCCTGATTTAGTCCTGATTTAGTCCTGGTTCAGTCCTGGTTCAGACCTGGTTCAGTCCTGGTTCAGTCCTGGTTCAGTCCTGGTTCAGTCCTGGTTCAGTCCTGGTTCAGTCCTGGTTCAGTCCTGGTTCAGTCCTGGTTCAGTCCTGGTTCAGACCTGGTTCAGTCCTGGTTCAGTCCTGGTTCAGTCCTGGTTCAGACCTGGTTCAGTCCTGGTTCAGTCCTGGTTCAGTCCTGGTTCAGTTCTGCTCACTGGACTCTGCTGTTCGTAGAAAAACACATTTTTACAGATGATTTTCGGCGTCTCCAGAATTGTACAAACATTTAATTTAATAATAATACAAACACACTCAAAGTGACAGGAGAAAGCAGCGGTAAAGCCACACTGCGGAACATTTCACATTAGAACAGGGTTACAGAGAGAGACAAACGCTCATGCAGGATTTACAGCTCCAGCGTTAGTATCAGAAACATCAGTGCTGCACATTTCACTGACAGCAGCACAAGGAAAAGTACTTCTTTATATATTTAGTAGTAGTAGTAGTTGTAGTAGTTCTAGTAGTTGTAGTAGTAGTAGTAGTTGTAGTAGTAGTAGTAGTAGTAGTAGTTGTAGTAGTAGTAGTAGTAGTAGTAGTAGTAGTAGTAGCAGTAGCACTAGTAGTAGTAGTGGTAGTAGAAGTAGTAGTAGTAGTTGTAGCAGTCGTAGTAATAGTTGTAGTAGCAGAAGTTGTAGTAGTAGCAGTAGCAGTAGTTGCAATAGTATTAGTAGTAGTAGTATTAGTAGTTGTAGCATTCGTAGTAGTAGTAGCATTAGTAGTAGTAGTAGTAGTTGTAGTAGTAGTAGTAGTAGTAGTTGTAGTAGTAGTAGTAGTAGTAGTTGTAGTAGTAGTAGTAGTAGTTGTAGTAGTAGTATCAGTATCAGTACTAGTATCAGAAGTATTTGTCTGAACACGGTTCAGAAGTGGCCCTGGGGCTTTACTTGGGGCCCACGCTCGGCGCCACGCGGCACACGGTGTCGTCGGGGCGAGCGAAGGCAGATTCAAACGTCTCCACGGCAACCGGGAGAACACGCGTCTCCACGGCAACTGAGAGCACACGCGTCTCCACGGCAACTGAGAGCACACACGTCTCCACGGCAACTGAGAGCACACACGTCTCCACAGCAACCGGGAGAACCCTCCACAGCAACTGAGAGCACACACGTCTCCACGGCAACTGAGAGCACACCCGTCTCCACGGCAACCGGGAGCACACGTGTCTCTACGGCAACCGGGAGCACACGCGTCTCCACGGCAACCGGGAGAGGACTCGCGTCTCCACGGCAACCGGGAGAACACTGCGCCACCTGCTGCTTCAGGCGGAGCAACACACACAGAGGGAGAGTGCTGAGAGGTTTCAGAGTGGAGCTTTAAAGTCCTTCATCACACTGAAACCCCAGAACACCGGTGGCCATTTTAGATCTACAGAGTGGAGGACACACAGGGGACTACATAGACCATGATCCTTTGCTCTGTTTCTGCTGAAACTGCAGATCCAAAATGGCCGCCAGCTCAGGGACGTGGAGCTGACCAATCACAGCTCGCGTCCCGCTCATTATCGAAAGCATTAATTTAATACAAAGTTAAATGAAATATAAAAGCACTGAGCTCCTTTAAAACCAGCTTCAGAAGAGACGAACGCCTCAATTTCACCAAAACTTAAAAATATTTGAACCAAAACATTTTACAGCAAAAAGTGAAGTTTAAATATGTCCAGAAAAATTTTAACACGATTCAAGATACAATTTGTATCAAAGATTTGGAGACCCAGAGTTTACTGAGATCTCTGACAGGAAAGAGGAGGAGAGAAGAGGAAAGAGGAGGAGAGAAGAGGAGAGAGGAGGAAAGAGGAGGAGAGAAGAGGAGAGAAGAGGAGAGAAGAGGAGAGAAGAGGAAAGAGGAGGAGAGAAGAGGAAAGAGGAGGAGAGAAGAGGAGGAGAGAAGAGGAGAGAAGAGGAAAGAGGAGGAGAGAAGAGGAAAGAGGAGGAGAGAAGAGGAGGAGAGAAGAGGAGAGAAGAGGAAAGAGGAGGAGAGAAGAGGAGAGAAGAGGAGAGAGGAGGAAAGAGGAGGAGAGAAGAGGAGAGAAGAGGAGAGAGGAGGAGGAGAGAAGAGGACAGAGGAGGAGAGAAGAGGAAAGAGGAGGAAAGAGGAGGAGAGAAGAGGAGAGAAGAGGAGAGAGGAGGAAAGAGGAGGAGAGAAGAGGAGAGAGGAGGAGAGAAGAGGAGAGAAGAGGAGAGAAGAGGAGAGAGGAGGAAAGAGGAGGAGAGAAGAGGAGAGAGGAGGAGAGAAGAGAGAGAAGAGGAGGAGAGAAGAGGACAGAGGAGGAGAGAAGAGGAGAGAGGAGGAGAGAAGAGAGAGGAGAGGAGGAGAGAAGAGAGAGAAGAGGAAAGAGGAGGAGAGAAGAGAGAGAAGAGGAGGAGAGAAGAGAGAGAAGAGGAAAGAGGAGGAGAGAAGAGAGAGAAGAGGAAAGAGGAGGAGAGAAGAGAGAGAAGAGGAAAGAGGAGGAGAGAAGAGAGAGAAGAGGAGGAGAGAAGAGAGAGAAGAGGAAAGAGGAGGAGAGAAGAGGAAAGAGGAGGAGAGAAGAGGAGAGAAGAGGAAAGAGGAGGAGAGAAGAGGAGAGAGGAGGAGAGAAGAGGAGAGAAGAGGAGAGAGGAGAGGAGGAAGAGACCAAAAAGAAGAGAGAAGGGAAATTGAGAGAAGGGGAGGAAAAGTGAAGTGTAAGGTCCGAGTGAAAAGAGGAGACGGAGGGAGAGCAGAGGAAGGAGGGAGAGCAGAGGAAGGAGGGAGAGCAGAGGAAGGAGGGAGAGCAGAGGAAGGAGGGAGAGCAGAGGAAGGAGGGAGAGCAGAGGAAGGAGGGAGAGCAGAGGAAGGAGGGAGAGCAGAGGAAGGAGGAAGAGCAGAGGAAGGAGGGAGAGCAGAGGAAGGAGGGAGAGCAGAGGAAGGAGGAAGAGCAGAGGAAGGAGGGAGGCGCCTTATTAAACTAAGGTCCACACAGTTGAATCTTCACTGAAAAGGCCAACGACAAGAAGCACTGAAAAACTCTAAATAAGTGTACAAATACATGTACTTCAGGGTAAATACATGTACTTCAGCGTAAATACATGTACTTCAGGATAAATACATGTACTTCAGGGTAAATACATGTACTTCAGGGTAAATACATGTACTTCAGGGTAAATACATGTACTTCAGAGTAAATACATGTACTTCAGGGTAAATACATGTACTTCAGGGTAAATACATGTACTTCAGCGTAAATACATGTACTTCAGCGTAAATACATGTACTTCAGGGTAAATACATGTACTTCAGGGTAAATACATGTACTTCAGAGTAAATACATGTACTTCAGGGTAAATACATGTACTTCAGGGTAAATACATGTACTTCAGGGTAAATACATGTACTTCAGGGTAAATACATGTACTTCAGGGTAAATACATGTACTTGGGCGAGTGCAGGTGTCACAGGAGAATATCCATCTTACAGTTTCCAATTGTTCTCTTGTTTGTCGCCATGGAGATGGTATTGTTTTTCCTAGAATGTTCCACAGTGTGGCATTAAACATGGCCAAATATGTAATGTCACACTGTGGAACATTCCAGCAAATCTCCATGGAGACAAGCTGGTACAGAAAAGTGCAGCTCAGAACCCGCCCAGAACTCGCCCTGAACCCGCACAGAACCCGGTCAGAACCCGCCCAGAACTCGCCCTGAACCCGCTCAGAACCCGCTCTGAACCCGGTCAGAACCCGCCCTGAACCCGGTCAGAACCCGGTCAGAACCCGCCCAGAACTCGCCCTGAACCCACCCAGAACCCGCTCAGAACCCGGTCAGAACCCGCCCAGAACTCGCCCTGAACCCAGTCAGAACCTGCCCTGAACCCGGTCAGAACCCACCCAGAACCCGCTCAGAACCCGGTCAGAACCCGCCCAGAACTCGCCCTGAACCCGGTCAGAACCCGCCCTGAACCCGGTCAGAACCCGCTCTGAGCCTTTTCTGCCAGGATGGCGGCGGCGAGTGTCTGAGGGTCTGTGACGTGCGGCGAGCGCGACATCACGCGCCGCACCAGCTCCGAGGGGAAGATGTTACACAGGTTTACATAGGCTTTGTCCCGGGCGTCCGCGTGCCGGGCGTCCGCGTGCCGGGCGTCCGCGTGCCGGGCGTCCGCGTGCCGGGCGGACGCGTGCCGGGCGTCCGCGTGCCGGGCGTCCGCGTGCCGGCGGGCGTCCGCGTGCCGGGCGTCAGAGCCGGGCGGGGGGTAGGGGTACGGGTGGGCGTGGGGCGGCTGGTGGAAGTGCCCGTAACTCTCCCAGTAACAGGAGCTGTCGTAGCGCGTGGAGGCCAGCGGGGGGCGGTAGCACGTGTCCCAGTGTGGCAGGGTCTTTGGCCGCGGGTGGGGGTACAGGTGCGGGTCAGAGCTGCTCTCCGGGCGGGCGTGGGCGAGGGGGGAGCGGGAGGTGGGCGCAGAGGTGACGGGGGCGTGGAGGTAGTCGCCCGGGCAGCTGGAGCGGGCGGAGAGCGGCCGGTGGTGCAGGTGAGCGGGCAGAGGGTACAGCGGGCGTTTGGGGAGGGCGTCTGAGTGCGACAGGTGAGACGGGTGAGGAGGGGGCAGGTGCGGGTACTCGGGGTGGGCGTGGGCGCAGTAGTCGGATGGGTGCGGGTACATCCGGGAGGGCGGGAAGTGGAAATCGTCGACGGAAGATTCGGTCGGGCACGAGTCACAGCTGCTGCTCTCACTGCCACATTCAGAACCCGCAGAACCCATGGACCCCAGAGAACCCAGCCTGTAGTCCTGGTCCAGGGCCGGTCTGAGGTCCGGTCTGTAGTCCTGGTCCAGGGCCGGTCTGAGGTCCGGTCTGTAGTCCTGGTCCAGGGCCGGTCTGAGGTCCGGTCTGTAGTCCTGGTCCATGGCCGGTCTGAGGTCCGGCCTGTAGTCCTGGTCCAGGGCCGGTCTGAGGTCCGGCCTGTAGTCCTGGTCCATGGCCGGTCTGAGGTCCGGCCTGTAGTCCTGGTCCAGGGCCGGTCTGAGGTCCGGTCTGGGGGTGACGGAGAGCCCAGAGAACGCCCGGGTGACGCTGTAGTAATCGGGCGAGGCGCAGTGCGGGTACGGAGGGTCAGGGGCCGGGCCGAGCGGCGTGCCCGATCGGGAGAGCTCGTCCTGGGGCGCGGGGGCGGTGGTCGGGGGCCCTCCTGGAGCTGGAGACATGGTTCTGCTCTGGGTCTGAAACAGTCGCTCCTCCAAATAAGCCTGGAACAAGAATAAACCAGGACTGAACCAGGACTGAACCAGGACTGAACCAGGACTGAACCAGGACTAAACCAGGACTAAACCAGGACTAAACCAGGACTAAACCAGGACTAAATCAGGACTAAATCAGGGCTAAACCAGGACTAACCCAGGACTAACCCAGGTCTAAACCAGGACTAACCCAGGTCTAAACCAGGACTAACCCAGGACTAACCCAGGTCTAAACCAGGACTGACCTCTGCGTCTCCGTAGGACAGGGCACGCACGCTGGGGTCAGATTGGCGTTTGGTTCCGCTCCTCTGGGTCTCTGCGGTCGGGACGCTGTGGGACTTAACCAGACCCGGGTCGGTCTGAGTCCTGATGTGGGTCTTGGTCTGGATCTTGGCCTGGGTCTTGGTCTGGTTTTTGGTCGGGTTTTTGGCGCTGGCTCTGAGTTCGTCAGCGACAGATCTCTGAGGCTGAGCTCCTCGCTCCGGGTGAAAGTATTTACACTTGTGTCCATAAGTGCACTTTTTACCTGCGCAAATATACGAGTATGAGCCAGGACTAAACCAGGACTAAACCAGGACTAAGCCAGGACTAAACCAGGACTAAGCCAGGACTAAACCAGGACTAACCCAGGACTAACCCAGGACTAACCCAGGACTAAACCAGGACTAAACCAGGTCTAAACCAGGTCTAAACCAGGACTAAACCAGGTCTAAACCAGGTCTAAACCAGGGCTAAACCAGGGCTAAACCAGGACTAAACCAGGACTAAACCAGGACTAACCCAGGACTAAACCAGGACTAACCCAGGACTAAACCAGGACTAAACCAGGACTAACCCAGGACTAAACCAGGACTAAACCAGGTCTAAACCAGGTCTAAACCAGGTCTAAACCAGGACTAAACCAGGACTAAACCAGGACTAAACCAGGTCTAAACCAGGTCTAAACCAGGACTAAACCAGGTCTAAACCAGGTCTAAACCAGGACTAAACCAGGACTAAACCAGGACTAAACCAGGACTAAACCAGGCCTGAACCTGGACTGAACCTGGACTAAACCAGCTCTAAACCAGGCCTGAACCTGGACTAAACCGGGACTAAACCGGGCCTCACCGTAGGGGCAGGGCTGTTTCTTCTGTTCTGGGATGACGGGGCGTTTTCGGAGGAAGTTCTCCAGGCTCGGCCCGTGTCGTCCCAGAGGATCGTCCGGAGGCATAAACCTGAAACGGTTTCACTAAATTAAACACGTTTTCAGATTCAGATTCAAGAAAATACATTTGTACAAACTCAGACTTCATAAAGCGGCTCCTCCCTGGCTCATGTTCCAGATGTGGGACATATTTAAATCAGGACTGTCAATGTTAACACGTTAACCGTGATTAGATTAATCCATAACGTGTTCATTTTGGTAAAATCGCGATTAAAGTTCTGCAGCCTG
This sequence comes from Odontamblyopus rebecca, assembly GCA_030686955.1. Taxonomy (NCBI): domain Eukaryota; kingdom Metazoa; phylum Chordata; class Actinopteri; order Gobiiformes; family Gobiidae; genus Odontamblyopus; species Odontamblyopus rebecca. The sequence continues at coordinate 1,790,549 of CM060675.1, forward strand.
ATGTCGCTCGTGTTCTGTGCTTTTCCCGGAAGAACCCAGTGCAGAGGACGGACGCTCCCAACTAATTATAATGAACCCAACTGGGATCTGCCCGCAGCCCAGACCCGAGGTCCACGGCCCGGACCCGCGGCCCGGACCCGAGGTCCACGGCCCGGACCCGCGGCCCGGACCCGAGGTCCACGGCCCGGACCCGCGGCCCGGACCCGCGGTCTGGACCCGAGGTCCACGGCCCGGACCCGCGGCCCAGACCCGAGGTCCACGGCCCGGACCCGCGGCCCGGACCCGCGGCCCAGACCCGAGGTCCACGGCCCGGACCCGCGGCCCGGACCCGAGGTCCACGGCCCGGACCCGCGGCCCGGACCCGAGGTCCACGGCCCGGACCCGCGGCCCGGACCCGAGGTCCACGGCCCGGACCCGAGGTCCACGGCCCGGACCCGGACACGCTCCGCAGAGATCCGCGGAGCCAATGCGCAGAGGACAGAACCACTGCCCCAGTCCAGAGCGCTGGTCCTGAAGGATGGAACAAGACCAAGGACCAGATCCCCGGGTCCGTCCTTCAGGGCCCGGGGCCCTTCAGGGCGGCGCTCTGTGGTGAAGCTCGAGTCTTTATCGCTGTGACTGAACCCAGAGCTTCTGCTCAGGCTCAGGTGCAGTGAGTTGTACAAAGTTGTAGATCAGAGGTTCGGGGAACGTCGGGCCCCAAAATGGCGAATCCTGGATGGGTCCAGTTCTGGTTGTTTGCCGGTGTGAAAGGACCAGACTGGAGCCTGTAGGCTGCATAATAATAATGTTATTTCCTGGTGTGGACCAAATAATGTAACAGTGTGAAAAGGCCCTGAGTTAAAGCTGAACCCCCGGAGCCTCAGCCAAGAGCCTCAGATCAGACAAACGACCGTTTCACACACGGCAAAGAAAAGAAGGAATAAACAGAACTTCACATTATGGCTTTAAAACTCCTGAAATGCAAAATAACTATTTTAAACATGCAATTCAATATGAGATTAATCACGATTAACAATGGAATTTCTGAGATTAATCATGATTTGAAATTTTTTTCCTTTGACAGCCCTAATTTAAATGTATATTGGATCATATATTTAAAGCTACAGTGTGGAACTTTCTGGAGGTGGAACATGACCTGCAGGTTTCCATGGAAATATTGAACCAGGACTGAACCAGGACTGAACCAGGACTGAACCAGGACTAAACCAGGACTGTACCAGGACTAAACCAGGACTAAATCAGGACTAAACCAGGACTGAATCAGGACTGAACCAGGACTAAATCAGGACTGAACCAGGACTAAACCAGGACTGAACCAGGACTAAATCAGGACTGAACCAGGACTAAACCAGGACTGAATCAGGACTGAACCAGGACTAAACCAGGACTGAATCAGGACTGAACCAGGACTAAATCAGGACTGAATCAGGACTGAACCAGGACTAAATCAGTTCTAAACCAGGACTAAACCAGGACTAAATCAGGACTGAACCAGGACTAAACCAGGACTGAATCAGGACTGAACCAGGACTAAATCAGGACTAAACCAGGACTGAATCAGGACTGAACCAGGACTAAACCAGGACTGTACCAGGACTAAACCAGGACTAAATCAGGACTAAACCAGGACTGAATCAGGACTGAACCAGGACTAAACCAGGACTAAACCAGGACTAAATCAGGACTAAACCAGGACTGAACCAGGACTGAACCAGGACTAAACCAGGACTGAACCAGGACTGAATCAGGACTAAACCAGGACTGTACCAGGACTAAACCAGGACTAAACCAGGACTAAATCAGGACTGAATCAGGACTGAACCAGGACTAAACCAGGACTAAACCAGGACTAAATCAGGACTAAACCAGGACTGAACCAGGACTGAACCAGGACTAAACCAGGACTGAACCAGGACTAAACCAGGACTGAACCAGGACTGAACCAGGACTAAACCAGGACTAAACCAGGACTAAATCAGGACTAAACCAGGACTAAATCAGGACTGAATCAGGACTGAACCAGGACTAAACCAGGACTAAACCAGGACTAAATCAGGACTAAACCAGGACTGAACCAGGACTGAACCAGGACTAAACCAGGACTGAACCAGGACTAAACCAGGACTGAACCAGGACTGAACCAGGACTAAACCAGGACTGAACCAGGACTAAACCAGGACTGAACCAGGACTGAACCAGGACTGTAGCAGGTCTAAACTCACTTGTCGTTGACGAAGCTGTACATGAGCAGCCGGTCGTCGATGAAGCGTTTCCACTCGGGTTTCTCGTTGGCGAGGTCTCGGTAGTTGTCGTTGGAGACGATGACGCCGTCCGACTCAAACGCCAACTTCACGATGAAGCGATCGTCATAACAGACGACACGACGGCCCTGAACCCGGCGAGACGGAGTGAAGACCAGGAGCTTCTGCTTCTCCAGGACACGCAGGATCTCCTGATCTGAGAGACGGGGTTACAGAGGGCATTAACTCTGTGGGGTATTAACTCTGTGGGGCATTAACTCTGTGGGGTATTAACTCTGTGGGGCATTAACTCTGTGGGGCATTAACTCTGTGGGGTATTAACTCTGTGGGGCATTAACTCTGTGGGGTATTAACTCTGTGGGGCATTAACTCTGTGGGGCATTAACTCTGTGGGGTATTAACTCTGTGGGGCATTAACTCTGTGGGGTATTAACTCTGTGGGGCATTAACTCTGTGGGGCATTAACTCTGTGGGGCATTAACTCTGTGGGGCATTAACTCTGTGGGGCATTAACTCTGTGGGGTATTAACTCTGTGGGGTATTAACTGTGGGGCATTAACTCTGTGGGGTATTACAGAGGGGTATTAACTCTGTGGGGCATTAACTCTGTGGGGTATTAACTCTGTGGGGAATTAACTCTGAGGGGTATTAACTCTGGGGCATTAACTCTGTGGGGCAATGACTCTGTGGGGTATTACAGAGGGGTATTAACTCTGTGGGGTATTAACTCTGTGGGGCATTAATTCTGAGGGGTATTAACTCTGTGGGGTATTATCTCTGTGGGGCATTAACTCTGTGGGGTATTAACTCTGTGGGGTATTACAGAGGGGTATTAACTCTGTGGGGCATTAAATCTGTGGGGTATTACAGAGGGGTATTAACTCTGGGGCATTAACTCTGTGGGGCATTAACTCTCTGGGGTATTAACTCTGTGGGGCATTACAGAGGGTATTAACTCTGTGGGGAATTAACTCTGTGGGGAATTAACTCTGAGGGGTATTAACTCTGTGGGGCATTAACTCTGTGGGGCATTAACTCTGAGGAGTATTAACTCTGTGGGGTATTAACTCTGTGGGGCATTAACTCTATGGGGGTATTACAGCGGGGTATGGGGGTATTACAGCGGGGTATGGGGGTATTACAGAGGGGTATGGGGGTATTACAGCGGGGTATGGGGGTATTACAGCGGGGTATTGGGGTATTACAGCAGGGTATTGGGGTATGAGGGTATTACAGCGGGGTATGGGGGTTTTACAGCAGGGTATTGGGGTATGAGGGTATTACAGAGGGGTATGTGGTCTTTCAGCGGGGTATTGGGGTATGGGGTATTACAGAGGGGTATGGGAGTATTACAGAGGGGTATGGGGGTATTACAGAGGGGTATGGGGGTATTACAGCGGGGTATGGGGGTATTACAGAGGGGTATGGGGGTATTACAGAGGGGTATGGGGTATTACAGAGGGGTATGGGAGTATTACAGCGGGGTATGGGGGTATTACAGAGGGGTATGGGGTATTACAGCGGGGTATGGGGGTATTACAGAGGGTATGGGGTATTACAGAGGGATATGGGGTATTACAGCGGGGTATGGGGGTATTACAGCGGGGTATTGGGGTATGGGGGTATTACAGCGGGGTATGGGGGTATTACAGCAGGGTATTGGGGTATTACAGAGGGGTATGGGGGTATTACAGCGGGGTATGGGGTATTACAGCGGGGTATGGGGGGTATTACAGAGGGGTATGGGGGTATTACAGCAGTGTATTGGGGTATGGGGTTATTACAGTGGGGTATGGGGGTATTACAGCAGGGTATTGGGGTATTACAGAGGGGTATGGGGGTATGGGGGCATTACAGAGGGGTATGGGGGTATTACAGCGGGGTATGGGGGTATTACAGAGGGCATGGGGTATTACAGCAGTGTATTGGGGTATTGGGGTATTACAGAGGGGTATGGGGGTATTACAGAGGGGTATGGGGGTATTACAGAGGGTATGGGGTATTACAGAGGGTATGGGGTATTACAGAGGGGTATGGGGGCATTACAGCGGGGTATGGGGGCACACAGAGGGGTATGGGGTATTACAGCGGGCATTGGGGTATGGGGGCACAGAGGGGCATGGGGCATTACAGAGGGCATGGGGTATTACAGCGGGGTATGGGGTATTACAGCGGGGCATGGGGGTATTACAGAGGGTATGGGGGTATTACAGCGGGCATGGGGCATTACAGCGGGCATGGGGTATTACAGTGGGGTATGGGGTATTACAGCGGGGTATGGGGCATTACAGCGGGTGGGGCATTACAGGGGGTATGGGGGTATTACAGTGGGGTATGGGGGTATTACAGCGGGGTATGGGGTATTACAGCGGGGTATGGGGGTATGGGGTATTACAGAGGGTATGGGGGTATTACAGAGGGTATGGGGTATTACAGCGGGGTATGGGGGTATTACAGCGGGGTATGGGGGTATTACAGAGGGGTATGGGGTATTACAGCGGGGTATGGGGTATTACAGCGGGGTATGGGGGTATTACAGAGGGGTATGGGGTATTACAGCGGGGTATGGGGGTATTACAGCGGGGTATGGGGAATTACAGCGGGGTATGGGGGTATTACAGCGGGGTATGGGGTATTACAGCGGGGTATGGGGTATTACAGAGGGGTATGGGGGTATTACAGCGGGGTATGGGGGTATTACAGTGGGGTATGGGGTATTACAGCGGGGTATGGGGTATTACAGAGGGGTATGGGGGTATTACAGCGGGGTATGGGGTATTACAGCGGGGTATGGGGGTATTACAGTGGGGTATGGGGTATTACAGCGGGGTATGGGGGTATTACAGCGGGGTATGGGGTATTACAGCGGGGTATGGGGGTATTACAGCGGGGTATGGGGTATTACAGCGGGGTATGGGGTATTACAGCGGGGTATGGGGTAATAACGCAGGGTATGGGGGTATTACAGCGGGGTATGGGGGTATTACAGCGGGGTATGGGGGTATTACAGCGGGGTATGGGGTATTACAGTGGGGTATGGGGGTATTACAGCGGGGTATGGGGGTATTACAGCGGGGTATGGGGTATTACAGTGGGGTATGGGGGTATTACAGAGGGGTATGGGGGTATTACAGCAGAGTATGGGGTATTACAGTGGGGTATGGGGGTATTACAGCTGGGTATGGGGGTATTACAGCGGGGTATGGGGTATTACAGCAGGGTATGGGGGTATTACAGCGGGGTATGGGGTATTACAGCGATGTATGGGGTATTACAGCGGGGTATGGGGGTATTACAGTGGGGTATGGGGGTATTACAGTGGGGTATGGGGGTATTACAGAGGGGTATGGGGGTATTACCGGTGATGGGCGCGTCGGGCCGGGACTGCTCCTTCCTCCAGGACGGCACGAACACGGTGATGTCGCGATGGCCTCGCTCCAGGAACCAGTCGACCGTGAGCCGGATGCCCTGGCACGAAAACACCTCCTTGTTTCCATGACTACGGAAAAGTACAGGGGAAAGCATTAGCAACACATTAGCAAAGCATTAGCACACATTAGCAAAACATTAGCAACACATTAGCAAAGCATGAGCAAAGAATTAGCAACACATTAGCAAAACATTAGCAAGACATTAGCAAAACTAATGTTTTACAGCAGGGTATGGGGGTATTACAGCGGGGTATTGGGGTATTACAGAGGGGTATGGGGGTATTACAGAGGGGTATGGGAGTATTACAGCGGGGTATTGGGGTATTACAGAGGGGTATGGGGGTATTACAGCGGGGTATGGGGGTATTACAGAGGGGTATGGGGTATTACAGAGGGGTATGGGGGTATTACAGCGGGGTTTGGGGGTATTACAGCGGGGTTTTGGGGTATTACAGAGGGGTATGGGGGTATTACAGAGGGGTATGGGGGTATTACAGCAGGGTATTGGGGTATTACAGAGGGGTATGGGGGTATTACAGCGGGGTATGGGGGTATTACAGAGGGGTATGGGGGTATTACAGTGGGGTATGGGGGTATTACAGAGGGGTATGGGGGTATTACAGCAGGGTATTGGGGTATGGGGTATTACAGAGGGGTATGGGGGTATTACAGCGGGGTATGGGGGTATTACAGAGGGGTATGGGGTATTACAGAGGGGTATGGGGGTATTACAGCGGGGTATTGGGGTATTACAGAGGGGTATGGGGTATTACAGAGGGGTATGGGGGTATTACAGAGGGGTATGGGGGTATTACAGTGGGGTATGGGGGTATTACAGCGGGGTATGGGGGTATTACAGCGGGGTATTGGGGTATGGGGGTATTACAGAGGGGTATGGGGGTATTACAGCGGGGTATGGGGGTATTACAGCGGGGTATTGGGGTATTACAGAGGGGTATGGGGGTATTACAGCGGGGTATGGGGTATTACAGCAGGGTATGGGGTATTACAGAGGGGTATGGGGGTTTTACAGCGGGGTATGGGGGTATTACAGAGGGGTATGGGGTATTACAGCAGGGTATTGGGGTATGGGGTATTACAGAGGGTATGGGGTATTACAGCGGGGTATGGGGGTATTACAGAGGGGTATGGGGTATTACAGAGGGTATGGGGTATTACAGCGGGGTATGGGGGTATTACAGAGGGTATGGGGTATTACAGAGGGGTATGGGGTATTACAGAGGGTATGGGGTATTACAGAGGGTATGGGGTATTACAGAGGGTATGGGGCATTGGGGTATGGGGGTATTACAGAGGGGTATGGGGGTATTACAGAGGGTATGGGGTATTACAGAGGGGTATGGGGTATTACAGCGGGTATGGGGTATTACAGAGGGGTATGGGGGTATTACAGCGGGGTATGGGGTATTACAGAGGGGTATGGGGGTATTACAGAGGGGTATGGGGGTATTACAGCGGGGTATTTGGGTATTACAGCGGGGTATGGGGTATTACAGTGGGGTATGGGGTATTACAGAGGGGTATGGGGTATTACAGAGGGGTATGGGGGTATTACAGCGGGGTATGGGGGTATTACAGAGGGGTATGGGGTATTACAGAGGGGTATGGGGTATTACAGAGGGGTATGGGGTATTACAGAGGGGTATGGGGTATTACAGAGGGTATGGGGGTATTACAGAGGGGTATGGGGTATTACAGAGGGGTATGGGGTATTACAGCGGGGTATGGGGGTATTACAGAGGGGTATGGGGGTATTACAGCAGGGTATTGGGGTATGGGGGTATTACAGAGGGGTATGGGGGTATTACAGCAGGGTATTGGGGTATGGGGTATTACAGAGGGGTATGGGGTATTACAGAGGGTATGGGGTATGGGGTATTACAGAGGGCATGGGGTATTACAGAGGGTATGGGGTATTACAGAGGGTATGGGGTATTACAGAGGGGGTATGGGGTATTACAGCGGGGTATGGGGTATTACAGCAGGGTATGGGGGGATTGGGGTATTACAGAGGGGTATGGGGTATTACAGAGGGTATGGGGTATTACAGAGGGGTATGGGGTATTACAGCGGGGTATGGGGTATTACAGAGGGTATGGGGGTATTACAGAGGGTATGGGGTATTACAGCGGGGTATTGGGGTATTACAGAGGGGTATGGGGGTATTACAGAGGGGTATGGGGTATTACTGCGGGGTTTGGGGGTATTACAGTGGGTTTTGGGGGTATTACAGAGGGGTATGGGGGTATTACAGCAGGGTATTGGGGTATGGGGGTATTACAGCGGGGTATTGGGGTATGGGGGTATTACAGCGGGGTATTGGGGTATGGGGGTATTACAGAGGGGTATGGGGGTATTACAGCGGGGTATGGGGAATTAAAGAGGGGTATGGGGGTATTACAGCGGGGTATGGGGTATTACAGCTGGGTATGGGGGTATTACAGAGGGGTATGGGGTATTACAGAGGGATATGGGGTATTACAGAGGGGTATGGGGGTATTACAGCGGGGTATGGGGTATTACAGAGGGGTATGGGGGTATTACAGTGGGGTATGGGGTATTACAGCGGGGTATGGGGCTATTACAGTGGGGAATGAGGTATAACAGAGGGGTATGGGGTATTACAGAGGGGTATGGGGGTATTACAGCGGGGTATGGGGTATTACAGAGGGCATGGGGTATTACAGCAGGGTATTGGGGTATGGGGTATTACAGAGGGTTATGGGGGTATTACAGCGGGGTATTGGGGTATGGGGGTATTACAGAGGGGTATGGGGTATTACAGAGGGTATGGGGGTATTACAGTGGGGTATGGGGGTATTACAGAGGGTATGGGGGTATTACAGCAGGGTATTGGGGTATGGGGTATTACAGCGGGGTATTGGGGTATGGGGGTATTACAGCGGGGTATTGGGGTATGGGGGTATTACAGCGGGGTATGGGGTATTACAGAGGGGTATGGGGTATTACAGCGGGGTATGGGGGTATTACAGCGGGGTATGGGGTATTACAGCGGGGTATGGGGGTATTACAGCGGGGTACGGGGGTATTACAGCAGGGTATGGGGTATTACAGCAGGGTATGGGGTATGGGGTATTACAGCGGGGTATGGGGGTATTACAGCAGAGTATGGGGGTATTACAGAGGGGTATGGGGGTATTACAGCGGGGTCTGGGGTATTACAGCAGGGTATGGGGGTATTACAGCGGGGTATGGGGGTATTACAGAGGGTATGGGGTATTACAGCGGGGTATGGGGTATTACAGTGGGGTATGGGGTATTACAGTGGGTATGGGGCATTACAGCGGGTATGGGGGTATTACAGCGGGGTATGGGGTATTACAGCGGGGTATGGGGTATTACAGCGGGGGATGGGGTATTACAGAGGGTATGGGGTACAGCAGGGTATTGGGGTATGGGGGTATTACAGCGGGCATGGGGTGGGGTATGGGGTATTACAGCGGGGGTATGGGGGTATTACAGAGGGGGGGTATTACAGGGGGGTTTGGGGTATTACAGCGGGGTATGGGGTATTACAGAGGGGTATGGGGGTATTACCGCGGGGTTGGGGGTATTACAGCGGGGTATGGGGTATTACAGCGGGGTATGGGGGTATTACAGCGGGGTATGGGGGTATTACAGCGGGGTATGGGGTATTACAGCAGGGTATGGGGGTATTGGGTATTACAGCGGGGTATGGGGGTATTACAGCAGAGTATGGGGGTATTACAGCGGGGTATGGGGGTATTACAGCGGGGTATGGGGTATTACAGAGGGGTATGGGGGAATAACAGCGGGGTATGGGGTATTACAGCGGGGTATGGGGTATTACAGCGGGGTATGGGGGTATTACAGCGGGGTATGGGGTATTACAGCGGGGTATGGGGTATTACAGCGGGGTATGGGGTATTACAGCGGGGTATGGGGGTATTACAGAGGGGTATGGGGTATTACAGAGGGGTATGGGGGTATTACAGCGGGGTATGGGGTATTACAGAGGGGTATGGGGGTATTACAGTGGGGTATGGGGTATTACAGCGGGGTATGGGGGTATTACAGTGGGGTATGGGGTATTACAGCGGGGTATGGGGTATTACAGCGGGGTATGGGGTATTACAGCGGGGTATGGGGGTATTACAGTGGGGTATGGGGTATTACAGCGGGGTATGGGGTATTACAGCGGGGTATGGGGTATTACAGCGGGGTATGGGAGATACGACTAACAAGATACGACTAACAGCAAGACTGAACCAGGACTAAACCAGGACTAAAGCAGGAATAAAGCAGGACTAAACCAGGACTAAACCAGGACTAAACCAGGACTAAACCAGGACTAAAGCAGGACTAAACCAGGACTAAACCAGGACTAAACCAGGACTAAACCAGGACTAAACCAGGACTAAAGCAGGACTAAACCAGGACTAAACCAGGACTAAACCAGGACTAAAGCAGGACTAAACCAGGACTAAACCAGGACTAAAGCAGGACTAAAGCAGGACTAAAGCAGGACTGAACCAGGACTAAAGCAGGACTAAACCAGGACTAAACCAGGACTAAAGCAGGACTGAACCAGGACTAAAGCAGGACTAAACCAGGACTGAACCAGGACTAAAGCAGGACTAAAGCAGGACTAAACCAGGACTAAAGCAGGACTAAAGCAGGACTAAAGCAGGACTAAAGCAGGACTGAACCAGGACTAAAGCAGGACTAAAGCAGGACTAAAGCAGGACTAAAGCAGGACTAAAGCAGGACTAAAGCAGGACTGAACCAGGACTAAAGCAGGACTAAAGCAGGACTAAAGCAGGACTAAAGCAGGACTAAAGCAGGACTAAAGCAGGACTAAAGCAGGACTGAACCAGGACTAAAGCAGGACTAAAGCAGGACTAAAGCAGGACTAAAGCAGGACTAAAGCAGGACTAAAGCAGGACTAAACGAGTCCTGCTCTCACCTCATGGCCACGTTGCTTCCGTCCACCACGATCGGCCTCAGATTTTCTTGGTCACTTTCGGGGGGGGCGGGCGAGTCCACTCGGGCCTCGTCCGGGCGCCCACACGAAGACCCCGGACCAGACCCCAGACCAGAGCCCGGTCCGGAGGCCGGTCCGGAGCCCAGATCCTGGTCGGGTTCTGGTTTAGTCCCCAGTCTGACCAGCTCCCCCAGCACGTCGTTGATGAGCGTCTGTGGCCCCAGTTTGGAGAGGACGGCCCGGACCGTCTGCTCCGAGTACCCGAGCTTCAGAGCGAAGTCCAGCTTAGCCTGGTGCTCCCTGCTGGCCCCTGGGGGAGAGGGGCCCCGCCGCTCCCTGCTGGCCCCTGGGGGAGAGGGGCCCCGCCGCTCCCCGCTGCCCCCTGTGGGAGAGGGGCCCCGCTGCTCCCTGCTGCCCCCTGAGGGAGAGGGGCCCCGCTGCTCTCTGCTGCCCCCTGTGGGAGAGGGGCCCCGCCGTTCCCCGCTGCCCCCTGAGGGAGAGGGGCCCCGCTGCTCTCTGCTGCCCCCTGTGGGAGAGGGACCCCGCTGCTCTCTGCTGCCCCCTGTGGGAGAGGGGCCCCGCTGCTCTCTGCTGCCCCCTGTGGGAGAGGGGCCCCGCCGTTCCCCGCTGCCCCCTGAGGGAGAGGGGCCCCGCTGCTCTCTGCTGCCCCCTGTGGGAGAGGGATCCCGCTGCTCTCTGCTGCCCCCTGTGGGAGAGGGGCCCCGCCGCTCCCCGCTGCCCCCTGAGGGAGAGGGGCCCGGGGCCCTTTGTGGCTCTGGAGGGACAGGGGATCTGCTGAGGGAAAAAAGAGGAAATTACAGTTATTCAGCAAAACATAAAGAAATACAATAAAACATGTCTTTTAAAAGCTCCTGTATTATAAACACTGACTTGAGTGTGAATCCAGACCTGGATTATATTATTAGGCCCCTACAGGCCGAAGGGCCCCTACAGGCCGAAGGGCCCCTACAGGCCGAAGGGCCCCTTCAGGCCGAAGGGCCTGTTGCTTTCACACTGTTAACTGTCGGACTGTTATCCCTCGATCGCCTCCTGCATGAACAGCTGTATCCTAGCAACCCAAAGTCATGGGACATGCATATTTGTTCTTGCTAACAAGTCATCGTCAACATTGGCCCAGTGACTCAGTGTGGACAGAAGCAGGTTGAAGCTCCTGGCCCCAAACTCACTCCTGACATCAGGCTGTGTCCGGGCCCCAGGCCCCAGGCCCCAGGCCCCAGGCAGGGGCCATATTTACAGCTGCTACAATGAATGGAAACCAATGGGAGTCAATGGCCGACCCCGACGAGATGGTGAATGAGCCCACGGTGACGTGGGGAATCCTGAGAGCTTTAAAAAATGTATAAGATGCATTTCCTTTGTTAAAGGAAATATTGTTTTTGCTAAAAAATAAAATTGTTTCCTTCTTTATTTATTTATTTATCTGCTCTTTGAACGCTAATTTGACCCCTTAAACACGCTCAAAAACTCACCAAATTTTGCCCCAAATTCAGAAGTGGCGAAAAATTTGATAAAATATATGTTGCATATGTGGGCATAAAAAAGTGGCGCGACAGCGCCACCTGCAAAAGTCAAAATACATTGTGCCTATGGGAGACGTCCCGCTGTAAAGTTTGTCATACAGTCATGAAATTCGGTACAGACATTCCTCAAAAAATATCATTATGGCCACGCCCCCTGACAAACCAGAAGGCGGCCATCTTGGACTGAAATTTAAAAAATGCTGAGTCAGCATTTTCCCTCACGTCACATTTGAATTAACTCCTCTGAAGGCGCTTCACCCCCAGGGGTGAAAATCGCCGTACAACAACTAGAGAAGTGGGGCATCAAACGATAGCTGAATTTTTTAAATAACTGTCACAGGGGCCAAAGTTGTATTTTGCACAGTGTTGCCATGGCGATGTCCCAAAGTGCCCATGTTTATCTATGTTAACACATCAGCATCTCCAGTGTGTGTGGACTTTATGTGTTTAGTGACAAGTTCAGCCCAAAGCCACAAACACACAGAGACAAGAGGCTCAGCACCACCCGCCAGGGCCGTTCGATGCCGCTTGCGGCTTTAATTATCATAATTTTTTACTTATGGATTTAAAAAAACTTTCATGTGATTCAAACTATCAGTTCATTAATACTTTTTATTTTTATCTTTACTATTTTTATTTATTTATGATTCTATTTTTTGTAACTATCAGTTGACTAATACTTTTTTAATATTATCTTTATCATTATTTTTATGTGTTTATTAATAAATAAATAAATAAATATTTATTTTTCACTTACTGTTTCTTATTTCTGTACAGGGGGTCAGGTGCTGTGAGGACCCTGTCGTCACCCAGTTGGATTAAGCGGGAGAAGATGGATGAATGAATTTTTTTATTAACAATTATTGTAATTTTTATTATTAATTTTTTCATGTGATTCAAACTATCTGTTAATACTTTTAATATTATCTTTGCAATTTTTAAAATTTGTATTTATTAATATTATTTATGAACCTTTTACACTGATTTATTTATTTTATGTGTGGAAAAAAACACGTTTGAGTGACTTTATTATTCGTCTGTTACATCTGCAAAGCTCCAAACGCTCTGTTCCACCCTGTGATGTCATCAAGTGGTAGTTTCCATGGTAACAGCTCCATTTCCCTTCAGTTCAGTCAAGATCGGCGACTTGAGAAGAGCCGAAATGATCCAGATGATTCTGGTGAAGCTGTGTGGAGTTTAAAAACACAGCGGAGCACTTCCTGTATCACCACATGATGACATCACAAGGTGGATCAGTGTGTGTTCAGTCTGAGAGAAAAGAACTAAACAAGTCCAGGTCTGTTTGTGACCAGGGAACGACTTTAGAACATAGAAAATGGTGCAAAACGGGACATTTACAGCACTGTTAGTCCGGTTGGTACCTGTTTGAGTCCTGGTTCAGGTCCGGGTCCTGGCTCAGGTCTGGGGGTCCCTCTGGTCCCAGGTCCACACACTGGGACCGGCACAGGGTCTGGTGCGTGGACTTGGCCTGGTTCTGGTTCAGTCCCGGGTCAGGCCTGTCCTCTCTCTCCTCCCCGTGCTCCCGCGGCTTGCTCGCCCGCTCCTCCATGTCGGGGGGGCGGGGCCAGCGGGGGGGAGGGCCCGTCAGGTGCAGGTAGACCAGGTCCAGACCGGAGTCCAGACCGGAGTCCAGGCCGGGACTTTGGGCGGTCTCCTCATGGTCCTGATGTCCCATGGGTCTGGTTCAGTCATCCCCACAGCTCAGCACCAGCACTGGACACAAACACCCAGGATTAAACACCCCCAAACCAGCTGGAACGTCCCCTGGCTGGAACGTCCCCTGGCTGGAACGTCCCCTGGCTGGAACGTGCCCTGGCTGGAACGTCCCCTGCCTGGAACGTGCCCTGGCTGGAACGTCCCCTGGCTGGAACGTCCCCTGGCTGGAACATGCCCTGGCTGGAACATGCCCTGGCTGGAACATGCCCTGGCTGGAACGTCCCCTGGCTGGAACGTCCCCTGGCTGGAACATGCCCTGGCTGGAACGTCCCCTGGCTGGAACGTCCCGCTGAACTGTAGCCTGAGTTTCTTATGTTCATGACAAGCAGATAAGGAAATAACCTCGGTGAAGTCGCTCCATCAAACTCAAACCGACAAAAACTCTGTCAGTCGTTTGTGCTGCAAAAAGTTTCATTTGTGCGATTCTGGTTCTGCAGATGTTCAGTTTTATTTTGGTCGATGACGTCGTCCAGAACCTCAGAATATGAAACAGCCTCAAAACAGCAGAAAATGACAGAAAATGTTTGTATTTCGTGTAGCGATGGGGAGGATTAGTCGATTAATCGATAATTGATCATCAGAATTTAGCGGCTCAGGTTCGTGTTAATGGCCAAACTGAATGTCGGTGTCTGTGTAACGGAGCCTGAGGAGTCGAGGTCTGAGCACAAACTCTGGAGCCTCACAGTCCCACGTCTCGGCTCTGGCTCCTTGGAGATCCCTATATTCCTCAGAGTGCGTTTCCCTGCACATCAGTGTCCCGGGTATGATCGGGTTTTTGAGTGTCCCGGTTTCACATGTTTACGCAGCATCTGCAACGCGACATACGCACAGAACAGACTCAGCACCAGCAGAACATCCTCTGTCACAGAGAGAACACTCATATTCACTGAGTCACAGAGAGAACACTCATATTCACTGAGTCACAGAGAGAACACTCATATTCACTGAGTCACAGAGAGAACACTTATATTCACTGAGTCACAGGGAGAACACTCATATTCACTGAGTCACAGAGAGAACACTCATATTCACTGAGTCACACAGAGAACACTCATTCACTGAGTCACAGAGAGAACACTCATATTCACTGAGTCACAGAGAGAACACTCATATTCACTGAGTCACAGAGAGAACACTCATATTCACTGAGTCACAGAGAGAACACTCATATTCACTGAGTCACAGAGAGAACACTCATATTCACTGAGTCACAGAGAGAACACTCATTCACTGAGTCGAGTCCTTTAGTCCCACAGAAGCTTAAGCAGCAGCACAAGGAAAGAGCTGCTTTTTTCAGCTCTTACAGTTTATGCAAATGAGCCGTGAGGTTTAGTTTAGTTTGTGTAAATCTGCATTAACCTCATTCTGACCTCACTCTGATGAGGCTCTGGACCTCATTCTGACCTCACTCTGATGAGGCTCTGGACCTCATTCTGACCTCACTCTGATGAGGCTCTGGACCTCATTCTGACCTCACTCTGATGAGGCTCTGGACCTCATTCTGACCTCACTCTGATGAGGCTCTGGACCTCATTCTGACCTCACTCTGATGAGGCTCTGGACCTCATTCTGACCTCACTCTGATGAGGCTCTGGACCTCATTCTGACCTCACACTGATGAGGCTCTGGACCTCATTCTGACCTCACTCTGATGAGGCTCTGGACCTCATTCTGACCTCACTCTGATGAGGCTCTGGACCTCATTCTGACCTCACTCTGATGAGGCTCTGGACCTCATTCTGACCTCACTCTGATGACGTGTTAAAGTTTATTTATGCAGATGAGGAACAGGAAGAATTATCATCATTTTAATTTAATTTTAATATAAAATGTTAATGACTAATCGAAAATCGATCGTTAATTTTCCCGACGATTGATTAAAAAAATGTGAGAAATAAAGTCCCACAAATGAAAGTGTCACAGCTCCAAACAGCACAAACCAAAGGTTTTCTGTCCTTCTGTTCTGAGGCTGTTCCTGAGCTTCTGGACGACGTCATCGACTGAAACCAAAGTGAAGATCTGAAGAACCAGAATCACACATGAACCTTTCTGCAGCACAAACCACATTTGGTTTAATGGAGCGAATTCACGGAGCTGAGGAAATACTTCATGTTTCTTCCCAAATCCACAGATATTTGAGACGCTGCAGGAAACAGGAGGAAAACACATTTCAAACCTTCTCAGTGAACTGGTGTGAGCGAAGATCCTGTGGATGTTACAGGCTGGAAAACTGACGGGAAACAGACACAAACAAAGCCTGATATTTGGTCTCGCCACGTTCACGGTTCATTTCATGATTTCAAACGCTGCGAAACAAAAACAGGAACGAGGCCGGCAGAAAAGTGACACAGAGCAGCTTTAAAAGAGAAGCAAAAAGCAGAAGGACAAAAACTACGAGACGAAA
This sequence comes from Odontamblyopus rebecca, assembly GCA_030686955.1. Taxonomy (NCBI): domain Eukaryota; kingdom Metazoa; phylum Chordata; class Actinopteri; order Gobiiformes; family Gobiidae; genus Odontamblyopus; species Odontamblyopus rebecca. The sequence goes on from CM060675.1 coordinate 1,806,913, forward strand.
GTTACAGGAAAGAAAATCACTGCATTGGTCTGATGGTGCTGAACTGAACAGCGACCAACAAAACTATAATAAAACTAAAGGACTAAACCAGGACTAAAGCAGGACTAAACCAGGACTAAAGCAGGACTAAACCAGGACTAAAGCAGGACTAAAGCAGGACTAAAGCAGGACTAAACCAGGACTAAAGCAGGACTAAAGCAGGACTAAAGCAGGACTAAAGCAGGACTAAAGCAGGACTAAAGCAGGACTAAACCAGGACTAAACCAGGACTAAACCAGGACTAAAACAGGACTAAACCAGGACTAAACCAGGACTAAAGCAGGACTAAAGCAGGACTAAACCAGGACTAAAACAGGACTAAACCAGGACTAAACCAGGACTAAAGCAGGACTAAAGCAGGACTAAAGCAGGACTAAAGCAGGACTAAACCAGGACTAAACCAGGACTAAAACAGGACTAAAGCAGGACTAAAGCAGGACTAAAGCAGGACTAAAGCAGGACTAAACCAGGACTAAAACAGGACTAAAGCAGGACTAAAGCAGGACTAAAGCAGGACTAAACCAGGACTAAACCAGGACTAAAACAGGACTAAAACAGGACTAAAACAGGACTAAAGCAGGACTAAAGCAGGACTAAACCAGGACTAAAGCAGGACTAAAACAGGACTAAAGCAGGACTAAAACAGGACTGAACCAGGCCTTGGGGGCAGGTCTGCAGGTCTTTCTCGACACACTTCTGTCTGTAGTTTTCTGTTTTCGTGTTTGTGAATGGAGACACGCGGAGGGGAGGGGGAGGGGCAGGGGGAGGGGCAGACAGAGGAGGGGGGGGGGGGTGCATTTTCTGAAACAGCTGTTGCTAGGAAACGGCTGTTCCTTTAACCGTCCAAAACGGCTGATGTTTTGAACGACTTTTCTATTTGTGGAACGAGATTAGACCAGAGCAGAGTTTACGACTCCTGTAAGAGCCCAGAGACCCGGTTTAGTCCTGGTTTAGTCCTGGTTTAGTCCTGGTTTAGACCAGGTTCAGACCAGGTTCAGACCAGGTTTAGTCCTGGTTTAGTCCTGGTTTAGTCCTGGTTTAGACCAGGTTCAGACCAGGTTCAGACCAGGTTTAGTCCTGGTTTAGTCCTGGTTTAGTCCTGGTTTAGACCAGGTTCAGACCAGGTTCAGACCAGGTTTAGTCCTGGTTTAGTCCAGGTTTAGTCCAGGTTTAGACCAGGTTTAGACCAGGTTTAGTCCAGGTTCAGACCAGGTTTAGTCCAGGTTTAGTCCAGGTTCAGACCAGGTTTAGTCCAGGTTCAGACCAGGTTTAGACGAGGTTCAGACCAGATTTAGACCAGGTTTAGTCCAGGTTCAGACCAGGTTTAGACCAGGTTTAGACCAGGTTTAGTCCAGGTTCAGACCAGGTTTAGTCCAGGTTTAGACCAGGTTTAGTCCAGGTTTAGACCAGGTTAAGACCAGGTTCAGACCAGGTTCAAACCAGGTTTAGACCAGGTTCAGACCAGGTTCAGACCAGGTTCAGACCAGGTTCAGACCAGGTTCAGTCCAGGTTTAGTCCAGGTTTAGTCCAGGTTTAGACCAGGTTTAGACCAGGTTTAGTCCAGGTTTAGTCCAGGTTTAGTCCAGGTTTAGACCAGGTTCAGTCCAGGTTTAGTCCAGGTTTAGTCCAGGTTTAGACCAGGTTTAGACCAGGTTTAGACACAGACTTGTGTGACAAACACGATCAGTTGTAGAGCTTTAAAAACACAGAGGTGCGTGAGCGTAGAACAGGATTCCTCTGCTGATGTCATCAGAGGAAAACTCACGTCCAGTGCATTAAATAAAACTCTGCTCGTTCATTTGTACGAGTCTGATCACGGCCGGGGCGAGTCCTTCACCGGTTTTGGTCTTTGTTTACGTTACAGTTGCTAGGAAACCATAACGTAAACAAGGAACCAGGAAGTGACAAAACCAGATAAAAATACACAAGATTTTTCTGTTAAATCTTAAATATAAGGACCAAATCTGAGAGAACAGGAGGGACTAAACCTGGACTAAAGCAGGACTAAACCTGGACTAAACCTGGACTAAACCAGGACTAAACCAGGACTAAACCTGGTCTGAACCTGGACTAAACCAGGACTAAACCAGGACTAAACCTGGACTAAACCTGGTCTAAACCTGGTCTGAACCTGGACTAAACCTGGTCTAAATCTGGTCTGAACCTCGTCTAAACCTGGTCTGAACCTGGACTAAACCTGGACTAAACCTGGACTAAAGCAGGACTAAAGCAGGACTAAAGCAGGACTAAACCTGGACTAAAGCAGGACTAAAGCAGGACTAAAGCAGGACTAAAGCAGGACTAAACCTGGACTAAACCTGGACTAAACCTGGACTAAACCAGGACTAAACCTGGACTAAACCTGGTCTAAATCTGGTCTGAACCTCGTCTAAACCTGGTCTGAACCTGGACTAAACCTGGTCTGAACCTGGACTAAACCTGGACTAAACCTGGTCTGAACCTCGTCTAAACCTGGTCTGAACCTGGACTAAACCTGGTCTGAACCTGGACTAAACCTGGACTAAACCTGGACTAAACCTGGACTAAACCTGGTCTGAACCTGGACTAAACCTGGTCTAAACCTGGTCTAAACCTGGACTAAACCTGGACTAAAGCAGGACTAAAGCAGGACTAAAGCAGGACTAAACCTGGACTAAACCTGGACTAAACCAGGACTAAACCTGGTCTGAACCTGGACTAAACCTGGACTAAACCTGGACTAAAGCAGGACTAAAGCAGGACTAAAGCAGGACTAAACCTGGACTAAAGCAGGACTAAAGCAGGACTAAAGCAGGACTAAACCTGGACTAAACCTGGACTAAACCTGGACTAAACCTGGACTAAAGCAGGACTAAAGCAGGACTAAAGCAGGACTAAAGCAGGACTAAACCTGGACTAAAGCAGGACTAAAGCAGGACTAAAACAGGACTAAAACAGGACTAAAGCAGGACTAAAGCAGGACTAAAGCAGGACTAAAACAGGACTAAAACAGGACTAAAGCAGGACTAAAGCAGGACTAAAACAGGACTAAAACAGGACTAAAGCAGGACTAAAGCAGGACTAAACCTGGACTAAAGCAGGACTAAGGCAGGACTAAACCTGGACTAAAGCAGGACTAAACCTGGACTAAACCTGGACTAAAGCAGGACTAAAGCAGGACTAAACCAGGACTAAAACAGGACTAAAGCAGGACTAAAACAGGACTAAAGCAGGACTAAAGCAGGACTAAAGCAGGACTAAAACAGGACTAAAGCAGGACTAAACCAGGACTAAAACAGGACTAAAGCAGGACTAAAACAGGACTAAAGCAGGACTAAACCAGGACTAAAGCAGGACTAAAACAGGACTAAAGCAGGACTAAAACAGGACTAAACCAGGACTAAAACAGGACAAAAGCAGGACTAAAGCAGGACTAAAGCAGGACTAAACCAGGACTAAACCAGGACTAAACCAGGACTAAAGCAGGACTAAAGCAGGACTAAAGCAGGACTAAAACAGGACTAAAACAGGACTAAAGCAGGACTAAAACAGGACTAAAACAGGACTAAAACAGGACTAAAACAGGACTAAAACAGAACTAAAACAGGACTAAAACAGGACTAAAACAGGACTAAAACAGGACTAAAACAGGACTAAAACAGGACTAAAACAGGACTAAAACAGGACTAAAACAGGACTAAAGCAGGACTAAAGCAGGACTAAACCAGGACTAAAGCAGGACTAAAACAGGACTAAACCAGGACTAAAGCAGGACTAAAGCAGGACTAAAGCAGGACTAAAACAGGACTAAAACAGGACTAAAACAGGACTAAAACAGGACTAAAGCAGGACTAAAGCAGGACTAAAGCAGGACTAAAGCAGGACTAAAGCAGGACTAAACCTGGACTAAAGCAGGACTAAAGTAGGACTAAAACAGGACTAAAGCAGGACTAAACCAGGACTAAAGCAGGACTAAAGTAGGACTAAAACAGGACTAAAACAGGACTAAAGCAGGACTAAAGCAGGACTAAAGCAGGACTAAAGCAGGACTAAAACAGGACTAAAGCAGGACTAAAGCAGGACTAAAGCAGGACTAAAGCAGGACTAAAGCAGGACTAAAACAGGACTAAAACAGGGACTAAAACAGGGACTAAAACAGGACTAAAACAGGGACTAAAACAGGGACTAAAACAGGGACTAAAACAGGGACTAAAACAGGACTAAAACAGGACTAAAACAGGACTAAAACAGGGACTAAAACAGGACTAAAACAGGACTAAAACAGGACTAAAACAGGGACTAAAACAGGACTAAAGCAGGACTAAAACAGGACTAAAGCAGGACTAAAGCAGGACTAAAACAGGACTAAAGCAGGACTAAAGCAGGACTAAAACAGGACTAAAACAGGGACTAAAACAGGGACTAAAGCAGGACTAAAGCTGGACTAAACTGGGGACTATACCTGGAACTAAACCAGGTCTACATAAGGACTAATACGGGTATAAACTGGGACTAAACCAGAACCAGGTTTAAACCAGGACTAAATTGGGGACTATGCAGGAATTAAACTAGGGACTAAACCTGGTCTACATGAGGACTAAGACGGGTCTAAATTAGGACTAAACCAGGTCTAAATTAGGACTAAACTAGGTCTAAATTAGGACTAAACCAGGTCTAAAATAGGACTAAAAAACAGGTCTAAATTGGGACTAAACTAGGTCTAAATTAGGACTAAACCAGGTCTAAATTAGGACTAAAAAACAGGTTTAAATTGGGAATAAACCAGGTCTAAATTAGGACTAAAAACAGGTCTAAATTAAGACTAAACCAGGTCTAAATTAGGACTAAACCAGGTCTAAATTAGGACTAAAAAACAGGTCTAAATTAGGACTAAAAACAGGTCTAAATTAGGACTAAACCAGGTCTAAACTAAAACGATAGGTCAATATTAAACCAGTTATAAACCAGGGACTGTGCAAGAACTAAACTAGGGACTAAACCAGGTCTACATGAGGACTAAGACAGGTCTAAATTAGGACTAACTCAGAACCAAGAAATTATAGACCAACTATAAACCAGGACTAACTCAGGGACTAAAGCAGGTCTAAATTAGGAATAAACCAGAAGAAGAGAGCTCATAAACAAGGACTAAACCAGAACTAAACCAGGTCTAAATTAGGACTAGAATAGAAGAAGAGAGCTCATAAACAAGGACTAAACCAGAACTAAACCAGGTCTAAATTAGGACTAGAATAGAAGAAGAGAGCTCATAAACAAGGACTAAACCAGAACTAAACCAGGTCTAAATTAGGACTAGAATAGAAGAAGAGAGCTCATAAACAAGGACTAAACCAGAACTAAACCAGGTCTAAATTAGGACTAGAACAGAAGAAGAGAGCTCATAAACAAGGACTAAACCAGAACTAAACCAGGTCTAAATTAGGACTAGAATAGAAGAAGAGAGCTCATAAACAAGGACTAAACCAGAACTAAACCAGGTCTAAATTAGGATTAAATGAGTCACAAACCAGGACTAAAAACACCAAAGGGATTTAGGCAAAACCGCATTGGCAAATCTTCCCGTTTCATTTGTTTATTTTCAAATCCACTCACCCCACGAGTCTGCGGCGCTCGGACCTGCATCTGCATCTCCACAGGAACCACCGAGGGATTGGCAGGAGTATTTGTAGTATTTGCAGGAGTATTTGCAGGAGTATTTGCAGCAGTATTTGCAGCAGTATTTGCAGCAGTATTTGCAGCAGTATTTGCAGCAGTATTTGCAGCAGTATTTGCAGCAGTATTTGCAGCAGCAGTAGTTGTAGTTGTAGTTGTAGTTGGCAGTTAACTTGCACAATGAAAGCAGATGGAGCAACAATGAGCAGAGCGGCTGGAGTTCAGACTGACGGGAGATCGACCAATCAGAGAGCAGCGTCTGACAATGAGAAGAGGAGGAGGGGGAGGAGGAAGAAGAGGAGGGGGAGCAGGAGGAGGAGGAGGAGGAGGAAGAGGAACAGGAGGAGGAGGAGGAGGAGGGGGAGGAGGAGCAGGAGGAGGAGGAGGATAAGGAGGAGGAGGAGGAGCAGGAGGAGGAGGATAAGGAGGAGGAGGAGGAGCAGGAGGAGGAGGAGGAGAAGAGGAGGAAGACGAGGAGCAGGAGGAGGAGGAGGAGGAGGATAAGGAGGAGGAGGAGAAGAGGAGGAAGAGGAGGAGGGGGAGCAGGAGGAGGATAAGGAGGAGGAGGAGGATGGAGGAGGATGGAGGAGGAGGAGGAAGAGGAGGAGAAGGAGGAAGAGGAGGAGGAGGAGGAGGAGGAGGAGGAGGAAGAGGAGGAGGAGGAGGAGGCACTGTTACTAAATCTGCACTGGATAAATTCGAGTTGGACTAAACCTGGTCACTGGTCCCAATAATCTGGAGCATCAGAATATCTGAACCCCGAGAGTCTTTGCTTAAATGAACAGTTCTGATGCAGAAACAGCTCAAACCAGAGGGAACTACATAGACCATGATCCTTTGCTCTGTTTCAGTGCAGACGACATGAAGAAATAACTGTTCTAAGCACTTTTACATCTTCATTCTGTGGATTAAGTCTGTGAAGCATTTTCAGAGGAAAAAGTGGCAGATTCACAGTTTTATACTGGAATAAATCTGGAACAGAGAGATGGAGATGGAAGAAGAACGAAAGAAAGAACCAAATAAAGAACAAACGATACAACAAAAACAAAAACAAGGAACAACAAATAAAAAATGAAAGAAAGAATGAAAGAACAACGAAAAGTAAGAAAGAACGAAAAAGAACAAACAAACAAAAGAAAGAATTAAACAAAGAAAGAACCAAAAAATTTACAAAAAAAGAACCAAATAAAGAACAAACGAACGAAGCAAAGAACGAAAGAAAGAACCAAAGAAAGAACAAACGAACGAAGCAAAGAACGAAAGAAAGAACCAAAGAAAGAACAAACGAACGAAGCAAAGAACGAAAGAAAGAACCAAAGAAAGAACAAACGAACGAAGCAAAGAACGAAAGAAAGAACCAAAGAAAGAACAAACGAACGGAAAAAGGAACAATGAATAAATGAAAGAAGAAAAGAAAACTACACTCAACAAAAATATAAAGGCAACACTTTTGTTTTTGCTCCATTTGTCATGAGATGGACTCAAAGATCTAAAATTCATTCCAGATACACAATATTACCATTTCTCTCCAACATTGTTCACAAATCTGTCTAAATGTGTGATAGTGGCACTTTTGCTTTGCTGAGATAATCCATCCCACCTCACAGGTGCCACATCAAGATGCTCATCAGACACCATGATTAGTGCACAGGTGAACCTTAGACTGCCCACAATAAAAGGCCACTCTGAAATGTGCAGTTGTTGCTTTATTGGGGGTCTGGGGACTCAGAACCAGTCAGTATCTGGTGTGACCACCATTTGCCTCATGCAGTGCAACACATCTTCTTCACATAGAGTTTATCAGATTGTCAATTGTGGCCTGTGGAATGTTGGTCCACTCCTCTTCAATGGCTGTGCGAAGTTGCTGGATATTAGTGGGAACTGGTACGCGCTGTCGTATACGCCGGTCAAGCACATCCCAAACATGCTCAATGGGTGACATGTCCGGTGAGTATGCTGGCCATGCAAGAACTGGGACATTTTCAGCTTCCAAGAATTGTGTCCAGATCCTTGCAACATGGGGCCGTGCATTATCTTGCTGAAACATGAGGTGATGTTCATGGATGTGTGGCACAACAATGGGCCTCAGGATCTCATCACGGTATCTCTGTGCATTCAAAATGCCATCAATAAAATGCACCTGTGTTCTTCGTCCATAACAGATGCCTGCCCATACCATAACCCCACCACCACCATGGGCCACTCCATCCACAACACTGACATCAGCAAAGCGCTCACCCACACGACGCCACACACGCTGTCTGCCATCTGCCCTGAACAATGTAAACCCAGATTCATCCGTGAAGAGAACACCTCTCCAACGTGCCAGACGCCATCGAATGTGGGCATTTGCCCACTCAAGTCTGTTACGGCGACGATCTGGAGTCAGGTTAAGACCCGATGAGGACGACGAGCAGTTGAGCTTCCCTGAGACGGTTTCTGACAGTTTGTGCAGAAATTCTTTGGTTATGCAAACCAATTGTTTCAGCAGCTGTCTGAGTAGCTGGTCTCAGACGATCTTGGAGGTGAACCTGCTGGATGTGGAGGTCCTGGGCTGGTGTGGTTACACGTGGTCTGCGGTTGTGAGGCCGGTTGGATGTACTGCCATATTCTCTGAAACGCCTTTGGAGACGGCTTATGGTGGAGAAATGAACATTCAATGCCCGAGCAACAGATCTGGTTGACATTCCTGCTGTCAGCATGCCAACTGCACGCTCCCTCAATGCTTGCGCCATCTGTGGCATTTTGCTGTGAGACAAAACTGCACATTTCAGGGTGGCCTTTTATTGTGGACAGTCTAAGGTTCACCTGTGCACTAATCATGGTGTCTGATGAGCATCTTGATGTGGCACCTGTGAGGTGGGATGGATTATCTCAGCAAAGCAAAAGTGCCACTATCACACATTTAGACAGATTTGTGAACAATGTTTGAGAGAAATGGTAATATTGTGTATCTGGAATGAATTTTAGATCTTTGAGTCCATCTCATGACAAATGGGAGCAAAAACAAAAGTGTTGCCTTTATATTTTTGTTGAGTGTATAATAAGAATTAACGAAAAAGAAAGAAAGAAAGAAGAAGCAAAGAAGCATTTTTTTTTATTTTAAATGTTTTTGTATTTGTCCTGGATTCTCCCTGGACGACTGAGGAATGACACAGATTTTTGCTTTGCTTTTTTTGCTTTTTAAATGTGTTCAGTGTTTTTTTCCTGCGTGTCACAGTCTGCACATTTTTACACGTTAAACACAAGGAAATCAGAACACTGCAGGTCCTGTTTATCTGTGAGGTTTTGAGGAAGAAAAACACATTTGTGCATCAAACGGTGTCAGGAAAAAACCGACACAAACGGAACTCATCACGTCACATTCTGTCTGACGGTTGTGTTCGTTAAACTGTCGGTGCTCACGGGTGTCCGGTGCTTTGTGCTCACGGGTGTCCGGTGCTTTGTGCTCACGGGTGTCCGGTGCTTTGTGCTCACGGGTGTCCGGTGCTTTGTGCTCACGGCTGTCCGGTGCTTTGTGCTCACGGGTGTCCGGTGCTTTGTGCTCACGGCTGTCCGGTGCTTTGTGCTCACGGGTGTCCGGTGCTTTGTGCTCACGGGTGTCCGGTGCTTTGTGCTCACGGGTGTCCGGTGCTTTGTGCTCACGGGTGTCCGGTGCTTTGTGCTCACGGGTGTCCGGTGCTTTGTGCTCACGGGTGTCCGGTGCTTTGTGCTCACGGGTGTCCGGTGCTTTGTGCTCACGGGTGTCCGGTGCTTTGTGCTCACAGGTGACCGGTGCTTTGTGCTCACGGGTGTCCGGTGCTTTGTGCTCACAGGTGTCCGGTGCTTTGTGCTCACGGGTGTCCGGTGCTTTGTGACGCCGCAGACGCAGATCCGAGCCGTCCGGGTTCGTTAACATTACGACTGTATCACAAACAGAAAACGTCAGGTCTTGAAACAGAAGTTGGACTCGGGATTCGTTCCTCAAACGCGACTCAGATGCAGAAGTCGGATCTCAGGAGGATCCGGAATCGTGCGGCAGAAGCAGAAGTTTCCGTGTGAATGAGAAAGAGGAATTTACCGATTCTTTTAGGAAACTTCCCACAAAACAACACAAAAGTGCACAACATGTGATCACGTTTGACTTTAGAAAACACTCGTTTGGTCTGTCCAGGGTCACAGGGCAGAGCAGGGACGCCCGCACTTCCCTCTCCCCAGACACTTCCTCATAAGAATAATAATAAAAGGACGTCTGAGCTTCGGGAAACTTTTCTGTGACACTAGTCTGTTTATTTCAGGATGGTGTCTTCATTAGCATGCTAACTGTGCACATCCTGACTATCTGACAAGAAAACTCTGCAGAGTTAGATGCAGACAGCACACAAACTCTTTTCCAGGACTAAACCAGGACTAAACCAGGACTGAACCAGGACTGAACCAGGACTGAACCAGGACTGAACCAGGACTGAACCAGGACTGAACCAGGACTGAACCACGACTGAACCACGACTGAACCAGGACTGAACCAGGACTGAACCAGGACTGAACCAGGACTGAACCAGAACTGAACCAGGACTAAACCAGGACTAAACCAGAGACTAAACCAGGACTGAACCAGGACTGAACCAGCACTGAACCAGGACTGAACCACGACTGAACTAGGACTGAACCACGACTGAACCAGGACTGAACCAGGACTAAACCAGGACTGAACCAGGACTGAACCACGACTGAACTAGGACTGAACCAGGACTGAACCAGGACTGAACCAGGACTGAACCAGGACTAAACCAGGACTGAACCAGGACTGAACCAGGACTAAACCAGGACTGAACCAGGACTGAACCAGGACTGAACCAGGACTGAACCAGGACTGAACCAGGACTGAACCAGGACTGAACCAGGACTGAACCACGACTGAACCACGACTGAACCAGGACTGA